>LYNE01000004.1:277621-289731 GCA_001662545.1 Rosa x damascena | reverse complement strand
AAAAAAAAAAAAAAAAAAAAAAAAAAAAAAAAAAAAAAAAGGTTAAATATCCACACACAATGAAATATATATATTTTCTCCGATTATTACAACATACAATGAAGATTTCTTACGAAGTAGACTGTAGACATCCCAAAAAAAAAAATGTGTCAAGCAGCGAACTTTGTAGCCGATATGGTATGACGGAAGGTCAAACTCACTACCTTAGGGCCGAATTCACTCTATGAAGATAAATCAATTTTATGCAAAGCTGAGTGCAATCTTCCACCAAAATATCGATGCCAACCAAGGTGTTTGATCGAGGTCATACTAGGGGCCGATCTTACAAACAAATACCAAAAACATGGAGTTCAAATTGATCTTTAAAGTAGCAGCGTCTATGCTTGGAATGACAAACGACTCAAGATTTCTTTCAAGTATATTTTCACATTGTTTATAAGCAGTATCAAATACATATTCCCAGAAATAATTGCAGAATGACAATTATACATAAACAAACTGGGTAACGTATTTGGGTTACGGTATGTTAACCGCCACTATTCAATTCTCTCTCTGAAAAAAAACATCCATTTTCGCCTTTCCGCCTCGAACTTCTGTGCTTCTTCGCTCGAGCTCAAGATCAGTACAATTTGCGGAAGGGCAGTTTTGTTTCCTGACTGTTGCCTCCTAACTTAGTTGTGCACATTGGCTTGTTTCTATCCTCTACGTCTGCATCTCTCTTGCTATGCCTCACTTCGCTGTTTCTTGAGCTGTGTCCGCACCTCAGACAAAGCACGTTTTATCTCCTCATCATCTGGTGTTTGCTTGATCAAAATCTCATAGTCCTGTAATGAAGCATCCCATTTTCCCAACTACATGATACATCATCATAGCAAAAGTAATTAATCACAAATCACCTTAGAAAAGATGTGGAATAATGAGTAACTGCAAGTTGTTCACCTTGGCATTGCAATCTGCTCTTCTTAGTCTGGCCTTGCTGTAAGATGGACGCACATTAAGTGCAGCTGTACAGTCCTCAATTGCTTGGTCAAACTGGCCAAGTTTGGACCGACAAGCAGCGCGGTTGCATAACAACACTGAGTTATAAGGGTCCTGCTCAAGTCCCTCCCCATATGCAACACAAGCCTCTGAGAATCTTAATGTCTTGAATAGCTCATTACCCTTTGATCGCGCTCCTGCAACAGCTCTAGCCTTCCTCATGACCATGTTTGCTTCCTTGTTGTTTGAGTCAAGACGGGATGCTCGTTGAGCTGCCTCCAATGCATCGTCGATTCTGTCAAAGCATTAGGCATTAGATACCAGATTGAACAATGATTGGACTAAGCCAGGCGCATTTCATCTTTTTTTAATAATGCACAATGACTAGAATGACTAGCATAAAACATGATATATACCTTCCAGCACACATGTCAACCTGAGCCCTTGTTACTAACATACTCGCGTTACTAATAGGACCGAAGTATTTAGTGCAAGCATCCACCCCAAAGTTTGGACCCCTGGATAAAGCCTCATCTGCTTCTTGGTGCCTATGGACCTTCAGCAAGGCCTCGGCTTGCAAAGAAAATATCTTTAAAGAGTAACAAACAAAACAAGGATTCACGTTAGTATGGTGTGCAAGTGTATGTGCATATATGTACATAGTTTTGAATACAGATATGATTTTCACCCATTAAATCTGATATTATGGACGATTGATATGTAATTGTAATAAAGATGAGTTTGAAATTTAGTAGGCTGACCTGTGGTGCTGAATCTGCACCAGCTGCTATAACGTTTTGTGTTTCCTTGATCAAGGTGTTCCAATCTCTTAACCTACGAGCCTCTGTGCACTTGTTCAGAAGAGCCTGAAGAGATCTCACTTTAGCCAAGTCCTCTTGATCAGCCTCTGGTCCAGAATGTTTATAGTGATATGTAGCTTTTTCAGCTTCCCCTAATCTGTATGCACCACATGTATAACACATGTATTTTAATAACAACTAGCGTAACATATAATATTGAATTGTATGCAGTGTAATTAGTTTGTACCTAACGTATAAGGTTGCAAGACGATGGTGAGCCCTATGATAATGAGGTTCAATCCGAATGGCTTCTCTGCACTCAAAAATTGCCTCAAGAATTTGACCAAGAGCAGTTAATGCAGCACTCTTGTTGCTCCTATATGAAGCCTTATCGGGGTCAATAGAAATTGCAGCGTCATACAAAGACAAAGCCTCTTCAAATCTTCCATTCTTGTAATCCTCATTGCCCATAATCTTCAGTGTCTCGGGGTCCATCCTTGTTGATAATGCGCGACAAAATGAAGTAGGCTGATTTTGCGAACTTGGTTTTTTCTCTTCTTTAGGAGCACTACTCTTCCCTACATTTCCATTCATCATCATTGGGGTTTCTTCTCTTGCTGTCTTTGGAAGGTAATCCAGCACGTTATTTGAGTTCGCATTTCCACCACCACCTCCTGTTCTCAAGTTACCCAGGTTACCAAAAAGCATCACATTGCCGGATGAAGCTCTAACGAATGTGCTACTCCCTTTTGATTTCTGGTGATCAGCAATCATGCTATCAAGCTCACCAGACAACCCAACTGCTTCCTTGGGAACCCTTTTGCCTTGATTAACATAACCTTGACTCGGAGCCATTCTCATTGCTCCTTGTTGGCCTTGGCCTGGACGTGAAACCATGGCTCCAGCTTCCTGAGGTGGCTTAGTACTTCTACCCTGATTTTGATGTGGCTGTATAGGGGGCGCTCTGTTACTATATTGAGATGGTTTTGTGACGGGTTTTGATGAAGATTCTGATCCATTAGCCGATGACATGTCAAGAAATGATGCCTCATCGGAGCCACCACGCCGCCTTCTAGAGTTACCACTTGGTGTTTTCACAAACTGATTGCCACTGACGGGAAGGGAGCCCGTGGAAGTTGTTCTTCTTGGCCAAAAACTGCTCCGTCCAAACACAGCATTCAAAATGCCGCAACCTGATTTCTTCTCCGGCGACTCTCCCATTTTGGTAATTATGTTGCTTCAAGTCCGAGAAAATGGGGACGATTGCTTGCATACCATTAAGATTACCTAGAGAAGAACATCAGGTGCACGTGGTAAAAGAAAACAGATTTGTTAAGAGTTCAAAAGGATCCAACAGAAAAATCCAGATTGAACCCAAGATCACATTTTGGAAAGAAAAGGCCAAGAAAAATTAAAAATGAACAAAAAAAATGAGAGAGGACTCAGGAGATGGTTTTCATGGTCCTCCTGGTTTTGGAGTGGCTATGCTTAATTGTAAGAAACAATGGTCTCCTACTTGATTTCTCTCGGCTTTGTGCAGGAGAGATATGACCTTGAATTATTGCATGATCAAAATTACGGACCGGAAGGAAATGACGACGACTAATGGCAGATTGGCAGGAAAAGAGAATTAAAAAAATAAAATAAAGTGTTGGGTGATGAATCTTTTGTTTCTGTTTCTGGTTTTGTTTTTCCTTTTTCTCATCATTTTTTTTTTTTTTTCTTTCTTTCGTTGCTTTGTGTGGTGCAAATGTGGAAGCACAAGACCCGGTCTTTTGTTAAATGTTGATCTCTAGAATTTTAGAAATGAAAATGACTGAGACTGACTCACACCAACCCTCTTGTCAATCTGTCATGGCCTTTTTTTTTCTTTTCTTAGAGGAGGGCACGTCTCTATTGGTTTTTAGCATTCCACATATGAAGCCAGCTGCGCACACCTAAAATATTAACAAAGATATGTAAACAAAATGCAGTTAAAGGTTTGAAAAAAAGACATGGCTTCATTATAGCTGCCCCTAAATGGTTGCCTTGACTCTGAAGCAACCTTTCAAATTTGATCGAAATCAAAAAGGGAATAAGAAGTTCAGATTCTCTCCTTATGTAATTGAAACACAAAAGAATAAGGAGTTTCATATGAAAAATAATGATAGGGGGAGCATATCAAATTAATAAATCTAACCAAACCCCATATTCAAACAGGGAAGTGAAGGCAGCTTCAGATTGTTAAAGAGCTTGAAGGCCAAATTTTACAGTCAAAGAAGAGAATCAGAGTTAATCTGCGTGAGACTAGGCCTTTGGTGATTCTTTGAAGCATGGGAATTGGGAAGCATCTATCCCGTGTAATGGCTCCAATGTATATAAAGAAAAAACGATGCAGTTATATAAAATGAATGAGATTATCTTTGGCTAAGATAACCGACTCATTCTCAGACTCCAGTTATGTAGTTGAAAGTTATGCTGGAAACCAGCTTCATGGATGCTTCCATTTTCTTCAGCTACCACAACAAATCAGTCATAAAATGATAATTTATTGCTCCCCAGTGCAATAGATACATCCTGCGAATTATGTTATGTCAAAGACTTGAAAATGACAATATATTTGTCTACAGAAAATGAGGTTGACAATAGATGTGAAACGAATCCCAAGCATTTTGAAATATCACATTGAAACTCAAAATTTTCATGTATTCTTGCCTGATGAATATTCGAACCAATAAACTAAACACATTCTAAAAGATTCCTATATCACTGCTTAGTCAAGAGTGGTATTTGAATTCTGTCATATCTATTAACTGTGTGAAAGAGAGAGAAAGAAACGTAAAAAGGAAAAGTAAAAATCTCCATTACACTAGGCGAAACCTTTCAGTCCTTAAGTTGAGGTTCTCTTGATTTGAGCTCCTTTAGTATCGCTTCCGACAGTTCCTCTGCATTGTACTCTACACCAAAGCATCTCACAACTTCCATGTTTGGACTCATCAAATACCTGCATGTTAATAAAAATTAAAAAAATACATATCCAATTACGCTAATCTGTGAGAAAAATGATAGGATAAATGTTTTAGCAGTGGCTCACATGTTGTGGGAAGACTCAACGAGATAATCATCCCCATCTTCTTCAATCTTTCTGAAAAAAACACGATATTCCTGAGCCATCTGTCTTATAGCTGTTACAGGTCCTGTTAGCCCTAGAATGTTTGATTCAAACTCTGCAGTCCATGGGTGTGGGGAAGCCAAAAGAAAGTATTAGACAAACCATCTGTTTAAATTATTAGTCTATAACATAAGAAATATTGAACAGAAGGAGAATGGAACCTTTAAGGTAGGCACACAGTTGAGAAGGGGTATCACGTTGTGGATCAATTGTAACAAATACTGGTAGAACTTTGAGATTATGTCTTGATTCTGGTACCCAGTAAAAGTCATATCATATAAGTGACTGAAACTTGAAATAGTTTTCAACTATGAATTACTAATCGAAGTACCAAACCTAGAATGTTTATGGCCTTGGCCATAATCTGGACTTGCTCTGGTCCAACATCAGGAGAGGAAGTATATCCAAAATAGAGTACCGCCCAGTTGCCGCGAAGATTTTTCTCAGTAACGGTACGATTCTCTGTGTCCTCTAAAGTAAATGGACCACCAATTATAGGTCCCTTGAGATTATTTACACATGAGCAGTTATCCTGGCCTGCAATAAATAGAGAAGCGGTAAAAAAAGGATGGCACTTGTTTACACTCAGATCCCAATTCACCGAAGTTTTAACTGAATTAAGAAAATCAATTGATCAGTATGACAAAATTAAAATGGGTCGAAGGTTGGTGGAATGTGTTAAACTTAGCCTTCAAGATCATATAAGGTTGCTATGTGCATTTCAGTCATCATTAGAAAGTTACTTACTATCCCAAAACACTGGCAGTCCTACCTCTGGGCATTACTCCAATGAAATTTGCAACCTAGTAATAAATCCTACCATCCATCACGTAAAACCTACATTCTTTAGGTGCGTATTTCCCTTCCCACAAGTCAACCATTCTGGTACCCATAGTTACTCATGAAACCCTCTATATGGTAGACACAAAGAATTGAGTACTACACATATTGCCTCAGCCAAAGCTGGATATAATGAAAAGATTATTCCTCTGAATACTAGTTACGCCCCAAGCATGGCATCTAAAGATTTCTCAAGTGGAAACTCTGAACCATGAAGATAGCCCATGTTCCCTCAATGTTTCATGCCTGTTGACGAGGCACAAGGAAAATGACCAGCTTTAATCTTGATAAAATAAAATCACAGTCATCCCTCTATCAATGCCAAATTATCGTACCAACTTCATCAATGTGTTGTACAATTAAGCTTAATAACAGATTCATACTATAATGATTCTGCAGCTCAATAGAATTCTGTGATTTCTTTCATAATCATTATACTCAAATGATTATCCAATTGCCAACAAAATAACAATAATAAATAAAATAAAACTCAGATGCATCTCTACAAATTTACCAATAATCTCATCAACAGAAGTAATTGATTTGGGACTATGGAATTCTCTGCTTCCACATTCATTAACGTACAAAAGGGCAACTTTGAAAAAGAAATCAATTAGACAGTAGTAATAATTTCAAGATAGCAAATGTTTGACTCATATGTCAAAAATCCCACTGGATGCAAAAGCAACTAACCCAAAGGGTAAAAGACGCAGTCCTGCATGATGAAATATTTGACATGACATGTAAAAATTTGTCTGTGTCTGTAAATCAAGAAATAAACCTCAACAATATACATTATACAAAACTATCTTTAATGAAGTACCCTCCTGAGAAAATAGAATACAGAGTATCTCCTCAACAGTTCAGATAAGCAGTCTAATCACATTGCCTTTTAACTAAATCTTTAGATAACCAATATTATAAGGATTTGAAACTGGAGCCTCTAGACTGATCATACGAACTCTTTTTCTTTCCAAATGTGTTTAGAGTCAGAAGCAAAGATTCTTAGAGCATTCAAACGAGCTCTCTTGGAATGAGAATACAAGTACAGATTAGATTGAATGCCATTTTTATCCAAATGAATACTTTAATTTTGCCTAATGGAACAAAATGAAGAGGAAGAACAAGAAGACCATAAATTGCTAAAAGTATTCACTATCATGAAGTTTGCAGATTCCAACTTTAATGAAATAAAATCCAGATATTTAGTACTCTAATATCACAGATTGAAAGTAGTACCTTTCGTTACTACTCTCCTCTCATCATTATAATGAATGAAAGCTGCCAACCCAGCAAATCCTAGTAGAGTAGCAGCCGGCTGCAGAAAAAGTATATGAATATGACCAACAATCTAGATTCTAGACAAAACAGAACTAAAATGAGACATCTAAAAAAAGGAGAACATGAGAATATGAGATGATGCTTATTGTTCATCATGTCTGTAAATGGGCACCTCCAGAACAAGACACAGATAGCAATACTAGTAAGAAAATGAAAAGAGGAAGGCAACATACAAGGACGAAAGAACCCCGAGAGGGAGAAGGTGGTGTATCTACTGGTGTTGAAGTACTGATATCTGTTCTCCCACTAGCATGTTTCGATGAATTTGCATAATTTCGAGACTGAATTCTCTTGGATGGGGCAGACCTACAGCAGACACAAGGGGTTCAATAGAAATCCGGACAGTGAAAACCATGAATCAAAACTTTAAACAGATCCCCAATTGCGCTCAAGAGTATATCTGATGCTTGACAAAAGGATCATTCTGACATTGAGCACTCATCGCTCCACAATTTCCGCATATAACCAAAAATTACCCATTTTGGATTTTCAGGAGCCTCAAACACAAACCCCAGTATACTTCAATGAAACATAAAAAACGAAAACTCCAATTTCCAGAAATCCTATACAAATATCCATTGGTAAACCAGAAAACAGCCAGTATCACATAGTTAGCATTTCCTTCGACACCCGAAAATATATTAGTTTTTCAATGTGAGACATTTCACACCAGACACAGAACATGCCCTGCAAAACCAACTTGCAAGAACAGTCCCCAAGAGCACACATACACTACTCCAACTCTCCAAGATATCTACTTTTTTGGGTTACAACAAACATATATATACCAATATTCAAATCAATGCAAAACCAAATTCAGAATTGCAATCTAATCAGCATAACATGAACCCAACAAGTTGAAACCGAGTGATTCAAGATAAAAGATTGAATCTTGAGAGACCCAACAGCACTAATGGGTAGTGAAACTAGTCAAGAAACGAAGATTCTAGAGGGGTTTTAGAGTGTTCTTTACCTCCTGAGTAGATTTAAAGCCTCCTTTGAACGGTGTTTGAAGGAAAAGAAACAGAAGCGAGAAATGGGCATCGTTCCTTAGGAAAATTACTTCACTGGAAAACGAGCTCTGTGAATTGCTCTTTTGAGCCAAAACCCATGTCGGTTTTGTAGGACGGCTAAAACCCTCAAAAGACCAAAACCTTTTCCCTCCGTACTCTGATGAATTGCCTTCTTTGTCAATATAAACCCTCCCAAGAAATTCCGACCTTGTTTCAACCGTCTGATCTGATGACTAATAGACTTTAATTTGTTTTTGGAAATAAAGCTTTGTGGATATTTAAGATAATGATTTTATGTTTAGAAATTAAAAAAGAGACCTTGGAGTGCACTCCAAGATCGTCCTAAATTTATGGTTCTCTACAATTTGGTTCTAGATATGGCATTCTTCAAACACCTTTGAATTTGACTATTTGAGAGAGGAAAGTAATAAACTAATTCTGTTGATTATTATTGTGTGATGGGTGCTTAAATGTTTGGCCAAATATTGCAATAGCACAATTTGTTTGCCACAGGGTGATTTCGTTTCATATGGAATAGGCCGCAGGTCATGTCCGAGTTAGTGAACATCTTTAATTTGAAGTACGAAAAAATGACTCATGATGTGTAATTTTACTTTTTAGTATATATTGTAGTTTGTTTTTCTCGCAAATCCATGTCAACTGTAAATTCCTTGTGCCAAACTGCCACCATTTATGCATGTTATACCTACGAGGCTACGATTCATGCATGCTATACCGGGATATGTTTCAAGCGTGTGTGAAAGGTGTTAACTAGAAATTAGTCTTGCAATAAAGTATATCTTTTTTTTTTTTTTTTTTTTGGTAAAATAACAAGCTTCATTAATAAAACCAACTAGTACAAACCCAAACATGGGCCACGCTTACAACAAGATAAGGGAAAAAGCAGAAGCAAACCCAACAAACAAAAAGCCCAAAGATGCTAAACCAGATAGGAAACCCCTCTAAGAGGGTAGAGACCAAAGCCATCGTGTCGTGGCCGACACTAGCCAAACCACCGCGCGCGGAGGCCGTCAATACTGCAACCATCTGGAGAAACCAGCAAAACAGATCTCGCCCAAAGACACGAGAGATCCCCACGAGCTCAAAGCCATATCCATTGAAGAGCTCATCTGCCACAGCCAGGCAACCATCAGGCAACAAGATGCCTGAGGACAACGTAACCAAAGAAAGGAGAAAAAGAAAGTGGGGGGCGGTATAGCCAGCGACGCAAGCGAAGACAGACCCAGAAGAACCTAGCGAAAAATCGCTTAAAACCATGGCTGGGTAGATATGAAACCTTCCAAAGGAAAGATATTGAGACAGTGGGAAGATACTGAGAAGAGAATGGAAGACGGTAGAAGGATTTGAAGAATGGAACATGAATGGAGGGAGGAGGGATGGATGGGGAGGGCCAAAAGGGGAGATCCGGGTTACTAAAATTTGGGGAAGGTGGTTGGGAGAGATCTGGGGAAACGCAGGGAAAACACTGCTAGCAAATCTGCCACCACCGGGACAGAGATCTACCACGAACGGTAGGGAAGAGCGGCGCCTCCCCCGACTCTCAAGCCGAAGATCCAGATCAAATAGATCTAGATCTTGCCAGAGAGGGGGGAGACGACGGAGGCTGACTTTGCTGGGTTTTCTAGTGAGAAGCGGGTGTTTCTCTCTCTAGAAGACCCAAAAGTGATTATACAATTGGAATATGTTTGAGTGCAATAAGGTATATCTTAGAAGAGAATGTTATAGATGTTTTATTCTCTTTAAATGCATGTAAGTTAGACAACACGTCGACACTTGTTCATTGGCAGCACAACGAAGTAGAACATTCTCTTCTAATAAATAGCCCTTCTGGGCCTCAGGATACTTGCCTACTGTTCCCTCGTAAACTGGTAATGGCTCTGAAGCAACGTACTATGACAAACCCCAGATCAAAGATGTACCGCCATTATCTATTTATAATAAAGAACAACACTTCAAATGATTTCAGTGCTATTACTGGTCAATTACTCGGATGATGCTAAAATAATTACTTAACTCCGTGTTTTTTGGTGGGGTGGAAGAGAAAATCAAAAGCAGCAAAAGCTCCAACTTAAAGTAACCCTAAACGATCAAACTTGAGAGCCACCCTCACCTGGAATTGGCATGTGGATCGAGGAATGTAACAACTAACAAGTATGCTTCCGTAAAATCGTGGTTTTGTAGTCCTAGACATTTTAGGATTTGGCTATTCCTAATTGATTATCTTTAGGATTTGGTGGATATCTTCCTTTCCTAATTAAAGTCTAATTAGGGTAGAATCTTGTGGGATTGAGGATTGGCGTTGGTTTATCATATATTCAGAAATATGCACAGTCATAGGTGAGAACTTGGTAACGCAAGAATATTTGGTGAGTCTTGCTTGGTTGCTTAAGATTGAGTCTTCACAAGAGTCAAAACACTTGGTCCATGTTTAAGTGTTCTTGATCATTTTTCATATGCATAAATTCTCTTGAGATCAGTATAGAGGCCGTGAAGAAAGAAGAGCGATATTTGGTGATCGTTCAAGTGAAGAAGGAGTTCAAGACAGAAGACAAACTTCGTATTAATTTTTGTCTAATCTTTGTGGCCGAGCTAGTGCTATTCAAGTTTGTAAAAAACATATCCTTCATCATAACTTAATTCTTATTTTGGGTTCTCAAGAGTAAGAGCCCCGTAGTGTTTTTAATCTCATATTTGAGGTTTTCACTGCGTAACCAAAAATCTGGTGTTCTGTTTGTTATTTTTGGTTTCTGCCCAGTAAGGATTGATACGTGCCTTGCAATCCTCATTCTCCAGAAAACACATTCTGTCCTTGTATTTTCAGATTCACATACATGTAATTAACAACATAAGAGAAAGGGAGATGAAAATTACATGGTAAAAGAGCTGGTGGGATAAAAGGAGGCATGTACTTACTCCCGACCACTTCAACAGGCTGAGAGAACAAATGCTTGTTTTTCATTTTCTGTATGGCATCGGCAGGATTGAGGCTTTTGGGGCACGTGGCAGTGCAATTCTTTATAATGTTGCATCTATATAGCCTCTTCTGGTCCTCTGTTAATGACTGCAATCGCTCCTCTGTGGACTGATCCCGACTGCCAAAAAAAACTCATCCATAACCATAAGAAAATAAACCTTCAATCATCAAACATATATAACAATCATAATCATTATTTTTCCCTATATAACACGCAGTCACCAAAACCTTTCCCACAGTTTAGTTGCCAAACAGGTTTTAGTGCATGTTAAGCGCAGGAATCTCTGAAGTGGTCTGAAATACATGAGGTACATAACAGATGATGGAAGCTGAACAGGTACAGATAGATGTTCGAAAAAACTACGCCAGATCAAGCGAGATCCAAAAATGAAGGATGTGTATGGGAGGCTTTTAGTCAACATTACCCATGTTGATGTCAAAAAACAGTTCAATGGGAAATAATACGCAAAAATCATAATCATACATGTAAGATGTAACACAAAAGTTTAATGTACATGCTTCTCAGATCCATTTAATTTGGATTTGGCTATGTTCTATTCATTCTTGTGCATGAGTTACCATTTACAAGAATTTGGCATATGTAGATGATATCATGATAGACATCAATAATTCCAAACTAGAGTCCTGTCAGACAAAGTAATTCAATAATTCGAAAAATGCAGATGATCAATTAACTTCTTGTTGAAAAATTACCTGTCAGATATCCATCGATAAGCATGGAGCAAAGCCGCTGGTCCAAGGAACTCCTCCGGATTCCACCCGTAGGAAGGGCATGAGGTAGAACAACAAGCACAAAGTATACATTCATAAAGCCCGTCAAGCTTCTTCCAGTCTGCAGGCGATTGCTTGTACTCCCGACCATCCTCACTACCACAAAACTGAGCTATAAACACCATTCACAATGGTGTGGATTGAAGTAAAAGACAACAATGATTGGTGTGTAATGGCAATAGTCACCATCTTAGACACCA
>LYNE01000004.1:265819-277191 GCA_001662545.1 Rosa x damascena | reverse complement strand
CAGCTTATCTACACAAAGACGCGTTTGGTGAGTTGTGAATAGTTAGACAAATATTTGTTTTAAATTGCAGGGACACGTTTGTGGGCTTTGGTGAGTGTCGGACCAAAAAAACAAAGGAACGGTGAGTATTTTTTGGGTGCTGTCACCGTTGATGTAATTGTGGGGATTGAATGGTATCTATAGGCCATATTTGTTGTAGTGCCTCCGGGGGCTTTTTAGTCTTCAGCCATGGTTCAATCAACCTAGCCAGTTGTTATATGTCAAGATTGAAACTCTAACGAATTAAGATGCATATATACTAATGTTATAAATTTTTAGTATAGTTACTTCAACTCTCATGAACTCTAACTTTAGGCTCCATTAATTATATGGAGTATCTTTGACAAGGTTTGAATCTGACAAAACATTGCAACTTGATTACCATGACTATTTGCAACTTTACATCCGAACTATCTGTGAAATAAGTACATGAAATGAGGCATTGAAATTCATTGTCGATCTTCTTAATATTCTTCTGACTCGAACTATATGTTGAGGTCTTGAGGATTGTCATTGTCTAAACAATTAGCAATTAAATTGTAGATCCTAGAAGGAGCCTAGAAGGGGGTGAATAGGCTCACAACCAATTTTTTCGTTCAAAAACTTTCTCAGGGATTGCAACTGGGTGATCAATCCTGAGTGCTAATATTGAACAGAATGTATTGAACAATCAACCAAACCAACTAAAACAATAAAGAACACATGTTTTGTTGACGCAGTAAAACCCTATTAAGGGAAAACATCTGCGTGGCCTTTACTCTTGAAAGACCAAAACCAAATCACTAATGAAACCAAATCTCAAGATTACAACACATAGGTTACACTGATTGCGGCAACCTTTCTAGACTCACTCACTAGACTGTTTGTACTCAAATCTTGCTAATTGTTTACACAAGTGAACAACTCAGAAATCTTACTAAGACACAAGCTATGAACACAGCAAGTCCTTCTTGAAGATTTCACCTTTGAAGTTTGCAATGCCTAATTGACCTCATGGGATGCAACAGATGAATATGCATGAATGGTTTTGTGTTTTTCAAATTGTTTTCAACACGGAACAAGACACTTTGAAAAGCAGAAAACCAAAGAGATAAACTCTTGATAAACAAAGGGACTGAAAAACAAAAGTATTTTCAATACTGAGAATGAACAGAGTAACCAAGTATATATAGGAGAAAGAGGAAAATCAGTTCACTTAACAACCCCCTAAGCTCAATTGGAGTAGGTAAAACCATGCCCTTAATTTCATATTGCACATGAAAACCCATTCCCCAAAATTCAATTTGGAAAACCAAATTTAGAAGCCAAACACTCCAACTCCTTAATTAATCAAAACTGACACCCGAATGGAACCCATGAAAAACCATTGACTTTGTGAAAGAGATGCCATGTATGATCTTACCTGAGCCATGATGAAGAGGGGTCTTCTTCTATCTTCAAGTAAGGTGTTTCGACATGACAGCAAGTTCAGATGGGGAAGCAAGACAGCAAGCTATGATGAGGTAACAAGTTGCAATTGAACTAATCTTCAAAACTTGGTCTTGGTATTCGACAACAAGGCAGCCCCTAAAGAGAAGAAGAAGCAAGTTGCAATTGAACTATCATGCTAAGATGGGGAAGCTGACAGCCAACTGATCTTCAAGACTTCAAGTGGGTCTTTGACAACAAGACAACCACGATTGCAACAATGGTAATTAAACAAAGCAATTATGGTCGTGGGCTGCAAACTTGGGCTTCTAATTCTTGGGCTTAATGGGTAGAGTGTTTTGTTAAATTGAGAAATGCCAATACATGATATATGTCAATACATGATACGGGAAGGATATGAAGCGGACGTCCGCAACCCAGAAAAAGTGCGGACGTGGAAGCAGCAGGAGCTTTCAGTCAGTGATGGCAGCGCTGGGCTGGCCGGATGGAGGCCGGAAGCTTCCCAGACCTCTTCTAGGCAGAAATCGAGGTCGGAGGAGTTCGGGGTTCCAGGTTTCCGGCGAGTTCGTTGCACACCGCCGAGTTTCCGATCACCTTCGCCTTCACCGCTTGATCGAGGCTGTCTGGGATGTCCAGAGGGTGCGTCCGGCACCCGCAACTCAGAGATCGCCGCCTTCCCGACATCGGAGGAGGGACGTCTGCACTTTTTCTGGGTTGCGGACGTCCTCTTCAGAACCTTCCCTATACATGATATACTAACATAATTTAACCTCATAGCGTTAACTAAATGGGAGAGAATCCTCTCCTAAGCTCCTTATCAACCTAACCTACCTAAGCTTTTAACTACATAGTGACACGTGTTAATAAGTACATCTAACGGCTTGTATCAATTTTTCCCCACTACACTTTTATTTTAATTTTTTAATCCTTACTCATTTCACGACCAAACAGTAGTACTGCTCCTTTGTCTTCTTCATCAAGTTCAAACCATGCCTTTTTTTTGTTCTTTTTATTTTTCTTTGCAATCCCATTCCTCCAAAAGAAAAGCCACAAAGTTTCAATCTTACAAATTTCCAACGACACCCAGTACACCAAAATCGATTTTCCGACCGGCCCAGATGGACAAGGAGCCTCTACTCCCCTACACATCAAGCCCGAGGTGAAATCTCTCACCAATTTAACAAATCTCTGGCCTTTACCGAAGCGCGATGAAGTCCAAGTCCCTGAGTTTTGGTGAATTAGGTGTCGCAGGAAAATTGAGGAGGGTTTAGTGTGTTTCTTTCTTAAGGTTTAGTGGGTGAGCTTTGGTGAATTGGGGACCCAAGCTTTCTTTCTTCTTCTAGTGTTTGGTACTTGATCTGGGTCTTCTTCCTATTTGATTTATTTGGGCAAATATTGAGAAAGTTTGAATCTTTTCTGGTGTTTGGGTAAGTGATGATGGTTTAGTGTGTTTCTTCTTCTTCAATAATACAAACAGCAACTAATCAATAATGATTTGAGATGAATGGGGTTGGGGTCGAATTGTTAAGCCATGGATATGTATGAACAGTGTGATAAAGAAGAACATACAGAATGGGAGCTGACAAGAAGAGAGGAAGAAGAAAAGAATAAAGAAGAGGTGGAACAGGCCCGACCTTGCCCAAGGGCAACCTTGGCGACAGCCCAGGGCTAAGGCAAGGTGAGGCACCACATACATATATAGATATACATATATATATATATATATTATATAATTTTCAATAATATATGCTGCAGAATATTAAAAAAAAATTATTCCAGAATTTTAGATGCAATAATTGTATGTTTTCTTCTTCTTCTCATTTTTCTACTATTCAAGTCATCGAGAACTATAAAAAGTCTAGAACCATTATAATAGAGTCTCTCACTCTCTCCAAAATATTGAAATCAAATGAATTTCTCTTTAAATTTGGGGTTTCAATGGTTATTCAATCCCTCAATTCATTTTCATCAATCATTTGTCCCTCTAGTCTTTCTCTTGTATGTTTTTCATCTCCCAATCTTTCTCCTCTCTATTTTTTTAGTTTTTCTAAGGTGATTAGACAAATTTGTTGACATTCCATGATGCAGGTCAAAGTATATATCAAAATAGGTATTGGGTGTTCTTCAATTTTAAAACTATGAATGGTAGAATTTCTATTTCTTGTTTTTTTGGTTCTAATAATTATTCTAAAAACTTGTTAATTCATAACTTTACGGAGCCAAATTAATCTCGATCAGAATCGTCATAAAAAAATTCTCCAGACCAGCCCTGGACACCAAAAAAAAAATTCGCTCTGGGCGTCAAGAACCTTAGGACCGACCCTGAGGTGGAATATGACAAACATCTGGAAAGGATATTATTGTAAAATTAGTTAGTTACTCAAGGAGATTTGGACCATTAGATGCTGTTTTAGCCATGTGTGTAACTTTAGTGAAAAGCTTAGGTAGGTTAAGAGATAAATGAGATTAGGATCTCCCTAACTAAATTCTAAGTCGGAATTGCTCCATCTAAATGTGCCCCCAAAACAATAACTGGCTCTCGATCATCTTACTTGTACTGCAGGTAGAAATTAGTGAGATCAACAACTAGATCTTTGATCACAAACATATGATGAGGCAGCGGAGTTATAGTTGTGGCTGTTGAAGTGTCTGCATCAATGGGTCTGAGACAGGCCCAGGTGTTGGTTCCATCAATATTCATGGCACATGACCCACATATTCCTTCTCTGCATGACCTCCTATAGCTCAGGCTTGAATCATCCTCTGCTTTTATCCTCTGTAATGCATCCAAAACCTAAAAAATTCCCGACTTTAGAACTACAGAAATTAACCGTAGGTAAAACGAACCAAAATTGGCTTGCTTTTATCAAGGACTAAGAATCTATCTACGAAAAGTAAAATGATTAAAAATTACCATTGGACCACAGTTGTTGAGGTTCACAAAGACTTGAGGTAAGGCTTGTTGTCGGGATGGTCGGGGCTCCATCTGTAAATCTTGAACTCCTTTAGAACTTTGTTTCTGCTTCTGACAGTTTCATGGGTCTCAACTCTCAAGAGCCTCTTCTGCATGTACTTGTGCAGCAGGGTGTCCTTTCAATATTGGAAAGTCTTGCTGCTTCTTTGGGTCCGCTTTGCCTACAGCTCGAGCTACTTTTGTAGCCATGACAGATCCAGCTCTCTTTGACATCTCGGTTACCTCTCTCTCTCTCAAGTTTTGCAAATGATCCAGGTGACTGCAGAAATGATCGACCATTTCAGTTGCACACTTTGAGGCTTTGCATGTAGTACAGGTGAAAGAAACTAAGAACACAAAAGATATCTGTAACCGCATAAGTGAAACACACTTGTCTCTAAACTTGTCACCGAGATCAAATTGGGCCTCGACTTGGGCTTCTTCTGGTCTCACAAAAGGGGCAAAAACATTCAGGTTCGAAGAGATATGAAATCCTCCCGAGTTTCCTTCATTTTCTTCAGACTTCCAGAGCACATTACCACCAACTGCAATAGCTTAAGCCCGGTCAGCAACTTTTATATAAATCAGGAAAAAGTGCTATTGTTTATAGTTTATATTAGTTTGAACATGTGCGTTCAAAATCTTTTTTATTAGCATGTATTCGGGAATATAAACGACTATTGAAAGTTAAATTAACTTTTAAAATTCATTTATGTAAAAAATCAATGCAAACAAAAATCGCTATTGATAGATGATCATGAGAATGTTGACTTCTATCAAAATCGTTCATTTATGACGTCCATAGTTGTGTTCGTATCTGAATTGTGATTGAAGAACTTGTAGACATCCATAGTCATAGGAGTGGGCCAAGAAATAAGGGAGGAGGAGGCGGCTGAGGTTGCTCCAAAACCACCGACGACAACAAAGGAAACCCCAGCTCACCGTACTATGGGTTTGTGTAGAAGAATATAATCGTAACGGTCTTTGGATTAAGAACTTAAAGAGTCTGGCAAAGTGCTCGCTTATTCCTTCCAACAAATTGACACACTACTAATACTGAACAAGTCACTCTGGAACAACGAATAAACTATACACGAATCATGAAACTAAAACCAAGTTGTGTAGTTTGGCCTTGAAACTTCGTACGTAGTTTTGTCGACCTGTGATATCTACTACGATGCTCAAACAAAGCTATAATGGAGAAAGGTTAGAGCCTCGGGTCATGTGTAGAGAAAATACCAAATACAAGTCAATCGTCAACTGCATCCACTAGTTTATAAAATTCATAAGCCCCGTGGGGCATTTTGACCCAAACTAGGAGAGACTTACTTTTGATCTAGAGTTTGGCTTCAAAGTTGAAATTTGATCCTCTATGCGTCAGCATTAGACACAAATTGCGTTACTACTTATTATGCAGGATTAAGAGCATGGTTAAGAAGTGCTTAAATCTTGTGAAGTTCCGGAATGTGATAAATTTTGTGATTATTTTATCAGTATTATAGAGGTTTCTAAAATGAGGATTGCATGGATACACTAGTAGTAGTAGTAGTACATTTTGATTCCTGATCACATTCTCTTTTTCTTGTAATATCCCTCAATTTGGATTGCTTTTTTTTTTATATATATATTTTTTAATAAAAGTGATAGCTCTATTAAATATAATGAAAATAATAACTTATAGATGTAGGGACTACATTGAAATTAAAAATAACAAAGCAAAACTAGATGCCACAAGGCATCGAAAATTAAACCTAACCAAGTTACAATTGGATGCAAAAAAGAATCTAAAAGAGCACCGAGCGTAAACCATGTTATGCAATAAGTTACAATGGTATGACCGACCATGTACACATGTTCTGCATAAAAATATACGCCAAATAGAGAGAAATCTCCCATCAATGTAACCAGTGGTATAACTGACAAAGCATATTCCGTGTAAAAAGATAGGCTAAATAGAGGATAATCTTCCACCAAAGGAACCGATGAACCAAAACTTAAAACCCATTTCAATCCATGACGAGCTTGAAAGAGAAACAACTTAAATAGGGAAGAAGTAAAATTATTCAATCAAATCAATATCATGTGAAAAATACATACAAATCAGAATTTGAGAATATTCGTTGTCGGTCATTGATGTACATGAAATTCATTCAATGCATGTGAAATCCACCTTAGAGGTTTGATGCATCAACAACCGATGGGTCATCTTTGTATGTCAGGGTGTTTTTGTTGGCCAATAAATACATTAGGGTTATTTAAGTACTAATTTTGTCTAAGTCAAAAAGCAGAAGAAATTTTAAAAAGTGAAAACAAGTTGGGTGATGTCCAATCAGATTAACAAAAAAAATTAATTTGTTTTCCCATTGAGTTTAGGTGAGTATTGAAGAAAATAAAATAAAGGTGGATTCCAATTACCTCTCATAGGATTTAGGCACCGTTTGTTAGCCAGGAAATCAATTCTGGAATGTGAAATAGTTTTCAATTTCATTAAATTGTCGTGTTTGGTTAAGTCTTAATTCTAGAGAGGCAAGTAAAATAAATGAGTTGACCGGAGTTCAATTCCATAAAATATGCGGAATAGAAATACCTAGGCCCCGTTTGGTTGACAGGAGTGTCAAAATAGGAAAATGATTTATTTTCCTTTCCATATCGATATGGAATGGAATAAGTTTTGGTATTTACATAAGGGTGTTTGGAACATTACTGGAAATTAAATTCTATAATTAATTTTCCATTCCTATTGTAGAGTTTTTTTTTTTTGAAAGTAATGATTTCATTCATAGCAAACACAGGCTAGAATAGCACAGTACATAGTTCCCACCAGGGAGATAGATGTCATTACACTTAAAGACAATTCCGCTCCATCATGCAGGAGCCTAGCAGAATAATAAAATTTTAAACTATAATAATAGCAGACAAAGTTCCCTGTGCCAATGCATTCAATTGCGGTACACCAAAGAACTTTGCACCTAGATGTTAGAATCAACTATCATTCTGTAGGCTAGAAACAAAAAAAACCTTAAAATTTCTCCTTGCTCTCCGGGATCTTCCAAAAGACAAGGAATTTATTGTAATAGACAAAGCTAAAACTTAGGGATGTAGGGATGGGCCAAGGACAAACATCCCAGCCTACCATAGAAGCCCAAAGAGAACAGCCTTGGAAAAGAGGCTCAAAACTCAGGCCCAGCAAAATTGGCTTGGCCCAAGCCCAAAAACATCATCTTCCCCACCGACTGGCCGCATGTACAGCTCTGGTGTAGGTCCAGTGGTCTCCTCAGCCACAACCCAATGTCGTCTCGACGACCCACTTCGCTGGGACCCCCACCACCACTCCATAAGTCAAAAAGCTTCTCGCCGAACCGCTCCGCAACAAACCCCGTTGCACCATGTCGTGCTCTCCAATCCAGGCTCTTTCACCGCCACCAAGTCCCACCGACACGCCGGATTTGGAAGTCCCTCGATGAGGCACGCCATCCCTGTACACACAACCACCGCCACAGAAGACCTGTCGTCTGGACTCAATACCAAAACCATCCCGCCCACCCCGAGCCAAACCTTCTCCAAGAAGCTCCTAGGCTTTATTCAGACTCCCTGTCCGGCAACAACCCTTTACCGGCAAGGCGAACCAACGCCGACCATGAGAGCCGCCGGACGAGAAGAGATTTGCAAACCCTAAACGTAGATCAGTCCGAGTTTTTAGCGAGAAATACAACACATTGCGAAGTCTTTTCAATCTATTTCCTTCCTATTGTAGAGTTTGGTAAGTCATAAGAATGAAATATAAAATTATAATTTTCAATAACACCCTTTTACTAATTAAAGTACAAATATGACATCAACTTATAAGGAATATTAGCGGAGGAATAAAAAAAATTTAGAGGGATAATTTATGTAATTTTGCCTTTGAAAGAGGAAAATGGAAATATAATACCACCCCTGACTAGGTAATTCTATTCAGGTTTTTTTTTTTTTGAAAGAGGGCCAGTACGGCTGCCCTTAAGCCTTGATCATTAATGAAACTTCAGAATACATGAGGGGGACGTAACACCTGAACCCCAACTTATAATAAGCATAGGAAAAACAACCTGAGATAATAACCGGAGTCTCAACACAAAGTATGTATTCTGACATGCACCAATTAGCGAAAAGTGCACTTCTGGCTACTCTATTCGCTTTATAAAGGTGGTGACATACCAGAAAGTAAAAGCTTACTCGAAGCCATAATATACTAATAAGATCAGCTTTCTCACTATGTTGCCACCGGAAAACAAATCCGGTGACACTAAGTTTCACCTTACCACTAGGAGGCTGCGACCATTTGACAACGCAAGGAACTCGCAGTCTAACTAGGGCAAACCAGGCACACAAGGTGTGCAGTCCGTGACAGAGCCCACGTCGCCCTACACTAAATTGGTAGGGACTTATTGCCGGCATAAAGCCACATATAATTATAAGAACAAAACAACATAAATAAAAAATGAAGGAAACTGGGCCAAAATCAAAAGCCCAGACCCACTTAACTATTGAATAAAATATAAAGCAAGCCCACCAGAGCAGGCCCAGTAGCCTAGGACCGGCCCAAACGCTCCCAACACCAGCAAGGTTGCTACGCATGGCTGCCCGCCGCCAATGTCGCCAGAACAGAACCTCAACCTCTAGCAAGACGCATCGCTTCACCAAGACCTCACCACCGACTGACAGCACCGATCAGATCGCCCAAGATGCCGAAACCAGATCGAAGCAATGAAACATCCTCACGGCCACCATCAGCTTTCCATGACCCCGACGCCGGGGAACAAGCAACAACCTCCTGTCTGTGAGCCCGAGATCGTCCCCACCCTACACCAGATCCCCTCCGCCGCACCACCCTTGCACTCGTCCTCCATCTCTGAGCAGATCGGAGACTCACCACCTCCTACCGGCCTCTCTCCATAGGCATTCCCCAACTCTGGTTCAGGCCCCAAAACCCCTGTCTCGATCCGGTGGACTCATAGAACCAAACTGCCCGTCCGATAACGACGTCCCAAGGACGCGCCGTCGGACGGAGCATTGAAATTAGACGGCTTTTTGCTCTAGGGTTTTCTACTTTGACTTTCTTGGAGCGATCATGTATCTAGTTTAGAATTGTCCTATTCAGGTTTTATGAGGGAGTCAATTTACAGTCAAATCTCATTTTTTATTTCCTTTCCAATCTCTTATAACAACCAAACGACACCTTTAAATGAAAAATGAAATTAATTCTCATTCCATACCATGATTTCCTGTCATCCAAATGGGGCCCTAGGGTGTGGTATTTCAATTCCTTCACTCAAATGGAATTGAAAATTTACATGTTTAACCCCTCATAAAATCTGGTCAATTAATAATTTGTATCTCCATTCGATTGGGCATTATTAGAAAATCATTAATAAATTAATTCTCTCAAACCATTTTCTAATCTCAAGTCTTAAATCCTTCCAAACACCACAAATGGAAATGCTAAATCAATTCATTTTCATCCTTAAAAGGAAAATTAGTACAATTCTTTTTCCCACTATAACATTCCAGTCAACCTAACGGAGCCTTTAAGTAAACATATTGTATTACTATAATCTTTTATAAACTCAAAAGAAGCTATTTGTATGGTTGCGGTTGTAAATAGTTATTGGTTACTAGTAAATAGTTGAGTCATGTCAAAGTCTTGTACTAATCAATACAAAGTAAAAAGTAAATATATATGCTTTGGGACATCTTCTGAAATTTAGAGAAAAGTAGGAATAAATTTTTTGGATCACCTAATAAATACCTAGCGCCACTCTGCTAGGGTTGAGATTGAAAACTTTCCTTTTCAATCTAGCAATTCATCCATGACTATGGATGCCATTTCCCTCTTGGGTTTTGATCGGAAGTCATTGATGGGGTGGCGTTTGGGATTCTTCTCTTTCTTCTTTCTTTTTCTTGCTGGTTAGGCAGTAGTTCAAGAAGAGGCAAGGTGATTTCGGGTTGTTGGAATTACGGGTTTGGGCTTGATGTTATCGTGCTCTCGGCGATGCAGTCATGGGCAGGCACTACGCAATGGGATTGGTTCAAATCTGGTGATGACACTGGTGGTTGGGAGGGGTCCGGTGATGGGCTTCTTCCACGTGGGAACTCGGCAGATATGGTTTGGTGGGCTGAGGCTCTAGCGATGGGGCAGATGGTGTTGGGGTGGAGTTTGGATGCTTCTGCAGAACTAGTCTTTCTTGAGCCGAAGGATTGTTGCAGATCTAGAGGCGGGTTTGAGGCTAGAGACGGCGGTCTCAATGCGGGCCGTGATGGCTTTGCGGCTGACGGCGGTGGCAGAACAGTGGTTGTGGTGCACTGCTTGTTGGGTGTCCTAAACAAAGCTGTTTTGGTCTGGGCCCTTTTTGGGGCAGGGCTTCAAGTTTCGATAGGGCCTAGTTTGTAGGTTTTAACTTTATTTTTTGTGTTATGATGGATGGAGGGTCTGCGACCTCTCTGCTTTCTTAGAAAAGATGTCGCAAACTAGCCCCCATCTCCTGTGTTTCTTGATTTCCCATGGGTTTTGTAAGGGCTTTTTTGGTTGGGCTTAATAGTTTTAAAAATGAGTTTACTTAGATAATGGCTCTTTTGTTAGCCCCACAAGGGTGGAGGATAATTATAATAAGGTAAACAATTATCTTATTATTTTTATTTTTATATCTAGATTCAATGATAGTTAAACACGACTGACTACGAAATCAACTGACATCCTAAGCGGGATTGTAAGATGAAAAACGGCTCTTAATCAAAATTTTAGAGATAAAAACACAATTTGTTATATTTTAAATTTTCTGGCTGTGAATGACGCACAGTACTTGTACAATCTATCTTTTGGGTTGTTTAGATTCTTCTATATGGCTGGCATAGAATAACACCAGAGAGGAAACCACCAAAAATAAAAGGGGGGAAAGAGAAGACAAAAGAAAATATT
>LYNE01000004.1:217257-256161 GCA_001662545.1 Rosa x damascena | reverse complement strand
CATGGAGGCAGAAGTGGCGAAGCATCTCAATTTCTTGAAGGGTCTTGATATACATGGGCGGATATATGTGAATGAACAAGGATTAATGCCCAGGTATTGCTTTCAAATTCAATACAATTCAATAGAATGAATGAATGTGCATTCATAATGAAAATGTTAATTTTGGTTATGCTTATATTGATTGAAGGTGAGGATTGTGGTGGAATAGAGATGACTATCACATGACATGGTTGGGATATGCTTTGTAGATAGAAATGGTCCAGTAAAGGCATTTTTGACATTTTTACTGTTAAAAGTAGGAGTGGAAGTATGAATTGTAATTTGTGGAGTGCAAATTTCACTCGCCTACAAATATATATTTACATTCCTAGGTTCACAAGGAAATCTAGGCTTCTAGAGAATATTTGCAATGCGGTGTCTAATGGATGATTTTTTCTTGGACTTATGGGGATACTAATTGAACTAAGTAAATTACATACAACTATCTAGCTAAGTTAACAAACAAATGGACGGAAGCTAGGGTTTGGATTTTGTACCACTAACCTCCCTTGGATATATACAACAATGCAATTGAATTAAATGATGCTAAATCAATTGTCTAATTACTCTCTTAGAATCTGATTAAGACTAATAAGCTCTAAACTCTTTTATTTATATTAATTTTATTTGGTTAAGTCAACAATTAACTACCTAGAAACAAATTCAAATACTGGTCAACTCTCAATCCTTTGTCCTAGGTGCATAAAACTTAGAGTTTAAGTAACCATGCAAGCAAATAAATCTTATCTTTAGGTGATTTTAACTCGCTACCCTCACATGCACACATGATATGCTTTCATGCTTTCATTTGCTTAAAGATAATCAATCTTTAAATAACACCTTCATGTAATGGAAAAGACATAAACTCAAGGTGATTAGGTTTAAGTAAATGCATTTGACTATTGACTTAGCATATGAATGTGACAATATGAATTGCATCAACTTTATAAAAAAATATATTAATACAAACAAGTTTGATTAGGAATTTCAACCCCACCAATAAACTATTCACTCACATTGAAATGAACTAGCATCAAAGTAATGGAAAACATCTAACTAGTGAAAATCACAAATGAGGATGATGGAATGAGTGCTCATGCAGGCCTTATCACAGTGATGATGTGGTCGTGCTCCATCAAGTATTCTAGACTTCTTCCTTCTTCTTCAAATCCTTGATAATAGTAGGTGGAGTGTTGAATTGTTGATGCTTGACGTATATATCTTAAATAGAATGAATAGTTGGAATGGATGGAGTAATATAGGTGAAGATTGGAAATTGTGGTGGTGATGGAGGAGATGAAGTATTATTTGAATTTGTAGGAGATGGAGTTATAGAGAGAAAAATGAAGTTAAAATGAATAGAGAAATGATAAATAGTGAAGAAGAAAGGAGATAAAGCTTTTTAAGCTTTAGAAATTTGCTATGGTAGGAGACAAGGAGATGAAAAATTCTCTTAGGCAATTGTCCCGAAAATGGTACAAGGAAAATGCTTTTGTCCGATGGGCAATAGGATCGATGAAGAGCAAAGTTAAATAATATTGGGAAACTTCCCTCTACCATGCTCTTCCACAACCCACGGGTGACGACTCGTTGAAAAAGTTTATGGACTCCAATTTGCTGTTTCTCTGCCTCTGCCTCTTACACAATAGGAACATATTTTTGTTTGATGGACAATAGGATGAAGGGCAAAGTAGAATAATGGGGGGAAACTTCCCACCATCTTGCATGCTCCTACATTATGGGAGTGATGCTGCTCCACAAGTGCGTATTGCTCATAATGACTATATTGTAGGTTTGAGCCCTACTAAGCGTATCACCCCTTTCGCTTCACTCGATATAAGGCTGTCGATCGCCAGAAAAGTTGTTGGACTCCACTTTGCGTTTTCTTTGCTTCAATTTTCATATCTTCTTCCTCTTTCTTCAATTTTATACTTTTTTTTTAGGTAGGGCCAAATGGCTGCCTTTAAGCCATAACCATTAATGAAACTATAGAATACAAGGTGGTGGGACATAGTGTCTATATCCCAAATTATGATAAACCATAAGAGAACGCTCCAAAATAAAATCAAGAGTCTCTACGAATTCTGTGTATTCTAATACGCACCAATTAGCAAAGAGCACACAACTGACTACCCTATTTGCTTTCCAATTTTGGCAACATTTCGGAAAGATAATGCTCATGCGAAGCCATACACTAAAACCAACTTTCCCACTATGTTGCCACAGAAAAATAATTTCAGTGTCACTTGATTTCATCATGCCACTAGGAGGCTGCAACAATTTGACAATGCAAGGAACTCACTGCCGTCCTAGGCCAGATACGACACTCAAAATGCACAAACCGTTCTTTAAAAGTCCCAATTAGATTGTTTTTTTTTCCTTTCCCACATTTTCTTATAAAATAAGAAAATGACTTAATGATGGGTAAAATATAATTAAAAACAAGTTATTTTCATGATTTTGGGGCATAATTGCATAATAAAATTGTGATTCAATAATAAAATAAATGAACGGACTATTACCATTTAGGGTGCAGCACTACACGGGCTCCATTGCTTTACCTAGTAGCATGATACTTGTATTGCTCTGCCACAATCACGTTTTCATGAGATTTAGGCTGCTCCATTTTACTAGCCACTAAAAGGAAATCTTCATAGTTAAATTTATGGTTAGCCTGTGAGACCTACTTTAGAAGAAATTCTACCGAAAATTTGGCAAAGATTCCCCTAAAAATAGACTACCCAAACTTGCAAGACAAAAAAAACACTTCTAACAATACAATTTCAATCCTCAAACTTCCGTAGCCTACTTGCTCACCCTAAAACATAACTATATGTACAATAATTTATAACAATATTCCCACACTTCCATTAATCAATTATATCGGGTAAAATATTAGCTTACATATATAACAATATATTCATAAATATAATTCTCATATGAACTCCAATTTTTGCATGCTGCATATCCACAAACTCCGTTTAACGTCCTCTACAACTTTCATGAAGAAAGTTTCCTCGAAAAATGAATCGAAGAAAAAGTCAACTTTGGAGTTCCCCCTAAATGTTTGAAATGAAAGTAAAAGTAAAAATTTTGATTGGTTACTATTCAAATGACCAGTAAATCAATAAAACTAGGTACGAGACGTAATAGTCAAGGCTTGAAGGCATCCGTACCGTCCTTGAATTCAAAAAATAAAAAAATCAACAAGCGTGATCCACTATTATATCTATATTGTCTCAACTTAACCACCTATTAGGTATTAAGTTTTAACTTACTAGGTACATATATTTTTAAATCACCCACTAATAAGGTAAAACCTTCTAATAAGTAATAATTTATTTTATTACTTTTCTAATGTGGGATTATCACTCTCCAGCACTCCTTACATGCAACCTAACTTAAGTCTTCACGTGCAACTGCTTAATAAACCAATTTCTACATCGAAAGAGGAACCATAATTCAGGTCCATCGACGTAATTGGAGAGGGCTGGATCTGCTTTGATTTCATGTTGAACTATGACAAGCTTGGCTTGTGGCTCACTATTGAACTGACTGTCCCAACTTAACTATTTGTAAGTGTTGGATTTTGACCTACGAAACCTTGATATAATTGAGAGTAAGCTATCCACTTATATATTTTAATTTTTTTGTCATTTTTGTAATGTGAAATCTTTTTAATTTTTAAGGAAACTCTTGTGATCCATAACTCTTCAAAAAATACACAACCAAAATATTAACAAAGGAATAACCCATCAATCCAAACATTCAAATCAACAATAATGTGTTGTATTACATTGCATCCTTGTGTGATGATGTACAGATTGATTGAAAATGATGGGAGGTCCCATTAACCCTAAAATTTTGATCTTACTTAATCGTTGTAGTTGGAGGGGATAGAGCCCCCTATGTAGTTAGAAAACAAAAGCTAGCAGTTTCACAGGTCCAATTAAACTTAAATAAGACATAATTAGGTAAATTGATGTGAGTGTAATCACTGCCACGTGGGTACTTTTCATAAGCTGTCGAAAAGCAACATCATAATTCTGTGTAGGATAGTCCAGAACTATCAAGGACTGTAAAAAGTTACGAGCCAATAAGACCTAACTTTGAAGAGGAGACGTGAGAACGAAGGTTTTAGGGTTAGGGTTTTGTTTTTGTAGGGGCAGACTGTATTTGTTTCTGCTAAATTTCTTTAAACATATAGAGTATGATAATTCTAATCCTAGTTGGGTTATTTGTAATATCATTGAAATTGTTATAATAAACATGGGATTTAATAATATGTTTGGTTCCTTTTTAGTTTTGATGGTTGCAGCGAACCTATATGTTGTTGAACTGATCTATCCGTACTATTAAAGATCACAGAAGGTGTCGTTCTTCTTCTTTCTTCCAAACAGTTTCTTTGCCATTGATGAAAAAAATACAAAGTATTTTGCAGGGAGGAGGCGGGAATAAAAGAAAAAAGAAAGGAAAATATATCAGATTCTTTATATTAACAGAAGAAATATCATGATTTTTTTCCCCATCTTCTGCAGAGGAAGACTGTGAAAGATTCTCTGAGGTTCTTCAATAATAACACCAGATATTTTGATATATAATGTCAAGCTGATGACTTGGTCAAAGCTAGGTCCAGTAAAATGTTTATTTATAGGTAATTTTTGAGAAGGAAAAATAATAAGAAAAAACCAGGTAGGTGCTAAGTGCTAACTTATATTTAGCATAATTAGACCTAAAATTATTTGTAATAATCTTATTTTACTTGGGAGGGAAAAAGCAAAGGTGAGGATGTGGTGGTTCTCTAACCTTTATAAATACCATTCAACAACCATACTTCCCTCATTTGGTTGCTTGCCCACCTCACTGTTCCAAAAGAACTAAAATAATGCTAACAAATTTAACTGGAATATAATTAAATTTAACTAATAGTAATTACTATATTTTAAACAGCTTCCTTAACCACCTCATATCCTTTCTTCATTTCACACTGAATCAAAACCACAGCTCTCACTCGCTTTGACCAGTTGGCCTCTCTTCCTCTCCATCACTATTACTCTCTCTCTCTCTCTCTCACACACACACAGACACGCATGGCTACCCCACACTGATCCTTTTGAGTGGAACCTCGAGCAGAGAAGCAGCTTCTCTTTTAGAGAAGGAGAAAAAGGCTCTACTAGAACTAGATATAGAGAACAACCACCCTTTTTGTCAAATTTTCTCTCTCCCTTTCCCCAACTCTGTTTTCTCATCCCAAACCCTAATTCCCCCAATAACCCCATATATAGTAAAAAAAAAAAGAAGATCGGTGGTTTGGGTTTGGAGCTTTCATAAATTCCTCAACAGTCTCTTTCTGCAACCATCAGTTTCATGATCTCCGAAGACAAAGCAGAAGCAAGCAAGCCAAACACTGTCCTCGTTTCGTTTCAGATCAGAGAGCGAAGACATGGATAGTACTACTCATCTCTTTCTTTCTCTCTCCTCTCTCGCCTATGCCTTGTTTGGTAGTTTCGTATTAATGGGTTTGTAGTTTAAATAAAGCTAAACTATCATCATCTGCTTCACATATCTCTGTCTCCCCTCGCGTCTTTCCATTTTCGGCTCCCTCATGGATTCCGGTAACAGCGGAAGTATGCAGTCCTCGAGTGGCGGCGACGACGAGTCGTACGACTCACGCGCGGAGTCGATCTCGGCCTTGCTGGGTCCCGCCATGACTAACCACCACCACCACCACCACCCACCGCAAGTACCGCAACAACAACAACAACACCACCGCCATCATCCTCATGTTGAGTTCGACACCTTATCCAACATCTTCGATTCAAGGCTCACAAACCCGAACCCGCTCCTCAACCTCGACATGGTGTGGTCCAAGACGCTGAGATCCGACCCGAGTATGTCCGATCTTGGCGGCCAGAACGAGCTCAGCCAATCCTTTTTGACCAATAGTCAACTAGGAGGACAAGTCAGCAGAACAGGAGTCGGCGGCGGCGGAGGAGGGTCATCTACTTTTACTCAGATCCCATCCTCGTCAGCTCCGAACGACCAGACCAACAACAACAACAACAACGTCGGCGGCGTTCGGAACAGCAACCCAAAAAAGAGGTCGAGAGCGTCGAGGCGTGCACCCACTACGGTTCTCACCACAGACACAACAAACTTCCGAGCCATGGTTCAAGAATTTACAGGTATTCCTGCACCCCCATTTACGAGTTCGCCTTTTCCTAGAAGCAGGTTGGATTTGTTCGGGTCTTCGGCTTCATCTATGGTTAGATCGGGCCCGGGTCCCAATCATATGGATCCTTCTTCTCTTCCTCCTTATCTGTTGAGACCATTTGCTCATAAAGCTCCACTACTACCTTCTCCTCCATCTCCATCTTTGTTGCCCTCTAGTAATTCAAATACTAATAGTAATATTGGTGGTTCTAATCTACAACAGTCTCAGAGTCTTTTGAACATGAACAACATGCAAAACTCCTCCTCTTCATCAGTTCTGAATTTTCAGTCCCTCTTTCAAAACCAGCAGCCTCAGCCGAATTTACCAAAATACCCATTACCCGGTTCAGGCAATATTCTTGGCTCCTCCAAGTCTCAAGGCTCTTTGGGTGTGCTTGAAGATCAGTTTGGTTTGAGCCATGGGCTAAATGTGCAGCAGCTTCCTAACATCGTGTCGTCGTCGTCCTCGGATGGTGGCCGTACGCTTCAGCAGCAGCAACCTAGGCACGACAATAACCAGAGGACGACAACGACGACAATGAACTGGGTTGACAACAACAACAAGAACGACGGCAATGTCGATCTTCTGAGGTCCGTCAATGGGAATTACAGTAATGGCAAACTAAACTACGCGGCTTCTTCTTCGTCGAATGTTGTCGATAAAGCTGGGGTGCAGCTGGAGAATAATGTGAGTACTACTACAGCTAGAAGTGAAGGTATGGTGGAATCATGGATTTGCTCTTCAGATTAATTATAGGCTTCTGCAAATCAATGAGACAGATTCACATTTACAGTTTCAAAGGTATAGGATGATGATGATGATGATGCATGTGACAGAATTTTAATTTGTGTTCTTAACCTTGACGATCGACATAATTAAACCTTTTTCCCACTTCTTTTCTTTCATTATATGTAAATAATAGCTTTCTTAGTTTCCTTCATTTCTTTTCCTTGTGATCATTTTTCACATATGTTTCATACTTTCACATACAAAAGAATACCATCTTGGTCTTTTGTTAACAATCTCAGTTCTATCCTATCTGAAACGAGGAAGAAGAAAAACAAGAAAGAAGAATCTATTAATTAGAGCAAATGGTAGATTTGTCTCCTTGCTTAATAGATTATTCTCTCTACCCTTCAATTTCGCAATATTCTTAATGAATTTTTATTTAACTTTTTTTAAATATATTATATAATTGTCTGGGAGTGATTGGTGGCGAGATTTGGGGTATAGTTAGCCGCCGCAAATCTCATATTTATACGAATCACATATCTTTCATGTGCCTCTGTTTTTAATTTCTTTATATTTTTTTTCATTATTTTTAAATTGATTAATGAGATGCTCATTGTACAAAACCATAGATGATATGATACCCAGCAGTTTTTTCGATGAGGATCATTCATACGTTACTCGCCCTTAAAGAAATATTAAGGAGCAGAAAATACTTTAGCCAGTTTCATACGTAAATATCTTCATGATTGTACTCTAGCGAAAAAATAATTATAATAGAAAAAAAAGAAGAAGGGTCTTTATTCTTCTTTTTAGTGGTCTTTAAGGTACAACCACACAAATTTGAAATTATGATCTTTTATGTACAACCACGAAAATTGGAAAATTCATTAATTTTAATTTCCTTCCTCCCTGCATTTTCATTTATGCCATTTACTTTTTGCGTTTTTTTTTTTTTTGTTTGCAGTTAAAAATATATATTATTATGTCAGCCCAGAAAAGAAGAATATATATTATGTGGTGTATTTATGAGGTGTGGTGACATCATCAAATGAGCTAACATGAGCTATGCATGTCACATGTTGAAAACCAAAAAAGTAGCGTAACGCATGGAATTAATTTTGTTTTTTTTTTTTCTTGTTGATAGTGTCATTATTATTTTGTTTATCCTATTAAGACCGTGATTATCATCACGAACCACCAAACAAATCCCAACTAAGGTGGTAGGGGATTTTGCCTATACATATTAAAAAGAAAACAAAAAAAAAAAACAAAACAGCGATAATATTGTGGCTTAGGTCAATTGGATGAAAGCACAATGTCGACTATAAGCTTAGTACGCTAATGATCACACTTTCAAAATGCATGTTTGGGAGAAATTATATACTGAGCATACAAAAATGAAATTTACACTTTTTTTATAGAAAATATTACACTACCGTCAAACACTACTGCAAAACACTTTTTTTTCCCGCTAGAAGTTTTATATTTGACATGTGAAATTTTGAAAATTATGAATGGGGAAAAGTAGAAGTACTTTCAAGCACTCCTCTGATATTGTTATCATTAGAGCATAGTGTAATCTTTACATGAATCGGTGATACATGTGAAAGTTGATCATCTTTTTTCATTTCTTTGATTGATAGATCATGATCTTTTTCACTTCAATTATGCATCTTTTTTTGCATTCACCTTTGGTTTTAAATCTGGAATGATGTGAGCGACATAGGTAGCAACAACACTGCTCCCAAAATTTGAATCTTCCTTTTGCTGGGAAGTGGAGACATCTACACAAAGATCAAAATCATGGGATTTTGTAGAGACTTTTAAAAAGAGTGAAAGGGGTTCACTTTCTTTTTGGGAAAATCCCAATTTTTTCTTTTATAAAAATTAACCAATGTGCATTTAGTCATTAAATTTAATAAAATTTTAGGGTTAATGATTAGGCATGGGATTTTGGGAGATTTTGTGAAGGGGCCAGACCAGGCATTTTGTGAGAGAGAAAAGAGTGACACTTGTTTAGGCATCATGGTGGCCCATGCTTGTGAATAAGCCTATGCTCATTAGCAATGATGGCTGTTCTTCCCTTTCACAGCCCATAGCTTAGGGTAATGTCAAAGCCAGAAACAGTAGGGCAAACTGGAAAAGGCATCTCTCTCTCAATAGAACTTGCCCTACAAATTTTTGAGTTTTTAGATACTCAACTTTTGGCATCCCCCATCGAAAAAGCTGGCACCATTTCTTTGCCTCGCTTGCTCACTTGAAAGTTGAAACCATTCTCTCACTCGGAAAAGCATATATTCATCTATACACAGGAACAGGACAAAGTTTCGAATTTTATAGAATAATCATGTTAAGATTCTTACATAGTACTACATCTCTATCTTTATTTCACTTCATTTCTTATCATATAATTGTCTTCATCGATCTTACACAAAATCATCAGGTTTATACCCTTACGCAACTTTAATTACTGCCGCTAGATGAGTCGCAGCTTATTTTTAATTTTATATTTTCTCTCTAATTTCTTATGAAGGTCCACTAACGAATCAACCACCATCAAAATAGGTGACTCAGCCACAAAATCGATCACGAATGGACCGGCTGCTCGATCTCATCTAGTCGCTGCTTGAACTCAACCTCCTTCCATAACCGCCTACGACAGCGTATCAAAGAGGAGAACCAAAACGGGTAGCAACCGGATTTTTCCTCCTTCGGCCACCTCGAGCTCCGCCAGCTCTTCTTGGGTTGTGTTTCTTTCTTCCTTGCGGTTCCAACGTCACCAACCATGCATATCAAATCGTTACCACATCGACATATCGAAGAGGAGAAACCAAAATTGGTTGCAACCGGGTTTTACCTCCTCCGGCCACCTCGAGCTATGCTACTACTTGGGTTGTATTCCTCTCTTCCTTGCAGTTCCAACACCACCCCATGCACAACAAATTGATCTGTGGAGAGAGAAAGCATAATTGAAAAATGTTAGCTGAATACCTTTTGAGAAAAATTCTTTATTTCTTGTTCATATTTAAACTAGGCTCAAGTTGTGAAAATTATAGTTAAGATAGAGAGGAAGTCAATGCCACCAAAATCACTTGTTTTAGTGGTGGCTAACCCGCTGGTAAACCTCCACTATCAATGCACTGCATAATTTTTGAGTAAATAGATAAACATACGTAGGATTGGTACTTAGCCAGTAACCTACAAGCTCTCAAAACACCTTTAAGGCTTTAAATAGTTTAACTCATTAATTTTCATTGTTATTTTCATTGTTAGACCCCATTTTATAAAATAAGAAAGGAAAGGAAATCACAGAAAAGCAGATCGAGTTGTTGGTTGTAAAATTCCAACCTCAGACCGTACTAAATCGATTAGACCATTTTAACATTATCTTCTTTCTAATTTAGTGGGTCAGAGATGACTCTCATGAACCCGAGCTAGTACCCTACATTAGTACATTGTCTGCCAACACTGTTATATACCAAGATCCAGCTATCCATTTATAATGATGTCGCCAGTTATTCCCACAACCTCTTCTGTGTTCCAACTTAAGATTTAACCCCCATGATCGAGTTTATCCTAGCTAAAGGCCCTGCAGCAACATTAGCATGTATAGTTCAGCATATAGTGTGGGAACTATATGTGACAATGACAGCTAAAGGAACTACTTTTTCTCCCAAGATTTGAAGAAATTGTTTTCTGGAGTTTAATCAGTTTGAGTGGAAATTAAAATAAACCATCGAACATTTTAAGCTTGTGACATTCTCTCAAAAAGAATGGGCATAAAATTAAGGCAAAAAAATCACTTTAGTCATCAAATTATGTTTCATTCGACATTTTGATCATCTAACTTTTAAAAACTTTACTTTAGTCAATCAACTATATCACCGTATATCACTTTGGTCTCTCATTCTATTTTCGTTGTTTAAATGTGGCAATTAATTGAACCTCACACGCCTAATAAAAGGGGATATATTTGTCAACCCACTTTAAAAAGATTCTCAAGTAGAAGAAGTAGAACAACAAAACCTAGAAAATTAAAGAATGAAAATTACCATTTCCAAATGGATAGAGAAGCTTCCAAATTCAATTTAGCAAAAAATTATAAAGAATTACATAGCTAAAACCTGACAAAAAAGATACGATCTATAATCTCTCTGCACCAAATGACCCAATCCCTAATCAACCTTGCAGAAGAAAATAAACTTGTAAGATGAAGAGTTGCTCCTTATCTTTGCCCAGAGCAACCAAGGTTCTAAAAAACGCTAGGCGCTAGTCGGGCGGTGACTCGGGGACTAGCGCTGCTTAGGCGGGGACTAAGAGGTTTTTATTTTTTTAATTTATAAATTATTTTTATGACCTATAATAATATAAATGACTAAATACTGTTTAGAGCATCTCCCATGGTAGGCTAAAAGCCAAATGGTTTTAGCCTATCAAAAATAGAATATTCCCTCTAATATGCTTTTTTGGCCTACCAACAAAAAGCAGTGTTGTCACCATAGGTCAAATTCCGTAAGCCAAAAATCAAATATCATCACATCCAACTGCTATGATTTGAAAAAGACTATAATTCCCAGCTCAGAATATATTTTCGAGTATGGTTTTAACGAGGCTATCAATAAAACTAGTCGTTTTAATTAAATGAAAATAAGTATATCATAAAATTAATGATTACACATTTATTTTAAAATTTTTAAAAATATCAAATATTGGGCTCATATTGAAGATCTCACCAAAATATTTACAATGATGTAATTTTAATATTTAGTAACATTATAAATAATCCATGTATATAAGAAAAATGATTTTTCTTAAATGTAAAATTCATGTTCTTAAATAAACAAAAAAACAAAGTCAGCAGGGCCCACCATTTGGCTTACATAATTTGAGCCCAAATTTGGCCTAGCAAATTTGAGAAGGCCAAATTTTTTTCTTGGTCCATGGGAAATAGCTTACCGTGGGAGGATGTTTTAGGCTATAAATGGGATTATAGGCTACGGTGGGAGATGCTCTTAGTCCTTGAGCTTTTGAGCATAAAACACTTCAGTCTCTGACTTTCTAATTTCATACGTTTAGTCCCTGTACTTCAAAATTTCAGACCAATATGTCCTTGCCGTCTAAAAGTCATGGCGAAATGTCTATTATGCCCTTAGTTTTTTTTTTTTTAATAAATTTATGTCCTTTCTCTTTTTTTATTTATTCTTTTTTCTTTATTTTATTTATTCTTTTTTTTTTCAAACAGAAAGAAAGAAAGGGAAAAAAAAACAGAAAAAAATAAACAGAAAGAAAGAAAGGGAAAAAATTTTTTCCAAAAAAAATAAAATAATTAATTAATTATAAAAAAAGAATTGAGGGCATAATAGACATTTCGCCGCGACTTTTAGACTGCAAGGACCTATTGGTCTGAAATTTTGAAGTACAAGGACTAAACGTGTGAAATTAGAAGGTTAGGGACTGAAGTGTTTTATGGTTAAAAGATCAAGGACTAAACAGTATTTAGTCCTAATATAAATATTTAAGGTCCAAAAATTAATTATAAATATAAAAATAGTCAAAATATAGAATAAATTAGGGTTTAGGGCCGCCTAGTCCCAGCCTAGCACAGCCCAAGCGGCACCGCCTAGCTCGCCTAGTAGCCCAGCGCCTAAGGGCAACACCTAGGCCAAAATCCGATCGGTTCCTTACCGCCTAGGCGGTCGCCTAGGCCGTTTTTTAGAACATTGAGAGCAACCAAGGCGTTGATGGCCTTGATAGCTCTTTGCTAATACTTGAGGACTTAATCTTAGTCTGCGATGAAGTTGAGAAGGTCTACTATAGATTTGGTTGATGATCTAACTATGAGTCTCTCTGAGAGAGAATAATGGTCTTTCACAATGTTTGAGCTTTCAAGCTTATGGCTTGTAATGTTTATTTGAGTTATGTGAAGTAGATTATTAATGGTTGAAACTGAAATGAAATCTAATGCTTCCAATATGTAGATCTGGATGAATTACAGCTCTATGTCGGAAATCCAGAAAAGGATATATAACCACACTAAACCACCAACTTCTTTTCTTCCATTCACCTTCGTCAAAGCTCTGTTTGGAATCAAAGACCGAGGATCGACTATTGCGGTAGAGACATAAGTAAATGGTACTAGTGGGACATGTTTTAGAGATTGGAAGAAGGAGATCCGAGACTATCTTGATAGTGGGCGTTTTAGTTATGTTGCTCCATATCATCCTATTCTAGGATATATAAGAGTTAATCATCTGAGACTATCTTATTTTTTCTTGACGTATCTTCATAAATCCTATCGTACGTGCTGCTCTATTAGTGGAGGAAGAAGACCAGAGGGAGAAATTGTTGTGTTTAATTGTGGATGCCAACTGAAAGCCTTCAAATATTTGGCCATTGCAATAAATGAAGGGGTTTTGACCAAAAGCCTAAATTTGAGTCAACACAAACCCACTTTTTACCCCACTAAAATATTAGTGTTCCCATTCACCCTATTTAAGTGCGAAAAGACATATTTAGGCTCAGCTTAATTATAAAATTATGTTAGCGCCACTAGCAATCTCTCTCTCTCTATTCCATCTCTGGCCGATGGAATCTCTTTCTCTCTCTTTCTCTCTCTCTCTGCAAAATCATATTTCAATTATGGACTTTGACGTCCAGCTCTAACCCGAACCCGGTTCCTCGACCTACTACTAACTCTGCGACGGGCGTTTAAGCACCTCACCGTCTCCACCCTCAACGTAGCCTTCTAGAATCATTAGAGCCGTATGTGGAAGAGCTTGCCCGGTAAATCGGGTAGGAGGAGCTTGCGTAATCCAAGAACACGGGTCCTGACACCCTTCCCTTGGTATTTCACAGTGATTTGACAAGATTATTAGCTGAGGCTTGCGTTAGTCAATTGTGTTGTTGTGGCTTCTCCTCCTCTGTGTTCACAAGTGGACAAGCCCAGCACGAAGCTTTTATCAATCTTTTTTTTTTTTTGGTCTAATGAGTAATTCATTAAGGGACAAGCCCAAAGAGGCCAGCAAATATTGTGGCCCAGAAAATACAGACTGGGAAAGCAAAGGACCTCCTTCATCTAAGTCGAAACATGAAATAGGAAGAGAAAGAGAATCCTGACAAAATTACTGAGGAAAACAACAAGGCAACCTCACGGTAGCATGCCCACCATTGGAGGACATGGTAGTCCATCATTTCTCAAGACAAGGGACAAAGAAGGTGGTGGCCTATTAGCCCGTCCGTTGAGACCCACCCTCGACATGGCAAGCGAGGCTGCATTGTGTGCAGCCGAGTTCGCTTCACGGGGAATCCATTCCCAGGTAACAGCTTCGAAAGACTTGCTTCTCTTGTGTATTTCATCAATGATGGGGAGAATCTTCCAGCTCCTATTGTCAATTGGCGAATTTAGGGCTTTTATCACCAACTGTGAATCTGATCGGAAAGTAACCATTTTTAAATTGCGTTGTTCGGCAGTGATTACACCCAGGCGGATCGCTTGTGCCTCGGCAATCTCTACAGTTCCGCAGACAGTCTTCTCGAAAAATTCTCCGATCACTCTGCCAGTCACGTCACTGTGAATCACTCCCAAACCGCCGAGATTAGGCTGGGTCTAGGTCGCATCACAGTTGATTGCCACATATCCCGGGGGGGGGAGGGTTCCAGGTGCCACTTGCAGGGGAGGTAGCTACCCCATGGTTGCTCGTGATAGAATTTGCATCCCAGAACTCATAGGCGAGCTTGCTGCCAAATCGTATCACCTAAAGGGTGCACAATTGCTTTTTTTGGTATATCATATCACATCGAGCCCTCCAGATGGCCCAGCACATGCAACTAATCAAAGTGAGTAACCATTTTTTCTCTGTAGTAGTAGATATGGTTTCCGTCATTGACAGTAACCAAGTGTCGAGATTTTTGATTCTCTGTTTATCAATTTTGATGCCCAAGGGTGACCCAAACCACACCTCCTTCACCCAAGTGCAGAGCAAAAGTATATGCTCTAAGGACTCATCGGAGGTACCGCAGATAGGACATAGCGGGGAAGAGATAAGTTTCCTTTTAGAGAGATTTAGGAAAGTAGGTAGTGCACCACTAAAACCTTTCCAGAGGAAAGACTTAATCTTGGGAAGAGTAGTCAAACCCCATACCATCTTCCAGACCTTAGATGTGACCAAGTGTGAAGAACCCGGTATGATTGCTACTGGGGTAGTGGAGGGCTGGGAATGCAGCCAGTGATATCCAGATTTTACCGAGTATCTTCCATTTCGATTCCATGGCCAGATCAACTTGTCTTCTCCCTCCCCATCACCAATTGGGATGATCAAGATCTTTTAAGCTTCGTGAGGTTGGAGGAGATGTGTTATACTCCCCAGACTCCAGGTGCGTGTGTCCCAATTGATTAGTTCATTAACCATAATGGGGCTGTTGACCTGGGGATGACCATTGGTTTGGATAGGACGGATGTCGGGAGGGTGCAACCAACAGTCCTTCCAAATATTCACCTTGTAGCCATTGATGACTTACCAGCTTGAACCCTTAACTATATGGTCCCTTGCCTGAAGTATGCTAGACCATCCCCAAGAGGCCCGATAGCCCTTTACAGCATGTAGGAAGTCACAATTTGGGTAGTATCTGGCCTTTAGGACACGGACCCACAGAGAGTCTGGATTTTCGATGATCCGCCAGCACAGTTTCTCTACCAGAGCTAGGTTGAACTGATTAAGATCCCGAAAACCCATGCCTCCTTCCTCCTTTGATTTGCAAAGCTTACTCCAGCCACACCAATGTAATTTACTCCCCAATGTAATTTACTACCCATATCAATCTTCTTGTTGCATTGTTAATTAAACATTTTGTCTTATGCATAGCTTAATTAAGATTTTTTTTGTCGTATGCACAATCTGATTAAGCTTTCTTTGCAACGCCACCACCATGTTTTGTTCTGCAATTGTTTTATCGTTTTGAATCGTTTCTGGGTGGTAGTATTGCAACACAAATGTCCAAGCCCTTATTTGGGGGCAATAAATATATTATTGCGGGGCAAATAAACTTTTTATTGCGGGGCAATAAACTTTCTATTGGGGGGGGGAGGAAGGGAGTAATATTCTCCAATGACTTCTTTAGAGATATTTGGTGAGGTTTCTGGCTACCAGTGACCGGAGTCCTGCGGTGGATGACCTGATTCCTGAGATCTTTGACCGGGGTTCGGCGACTGGTGACAGGATTCCTGCGATCTTTGACCGGAGTTCGACGACCGGTAACCAGAGCCACGTGAAGTCTCTAATGACTTCTCTCTCTAAGTGACAAAGAGAGGAGGGCAAAATTGTCTCAAAAAAAAAATTAATTGGGTATTAGGGCAAAAAAAATATAATTTGTTGGGTAAGTGGGCAATCTTATAAGATGTTTGGGTAAGTAAGGCTTAAATTTGGGTAAATGGACATTTTTCCATAAATAAATTCAAAGAATGATCAAATTTTAATTTTAATTTTTTTTACAGATTTAGCTTTAATTGAATAGACCAAAACTTCCCTAATTTTAACGGTTTGAGACGAATTATTTAACAGTAGTGACTAAAGTGTAAAAATGTGTTAAAGTTGAGTGACCAAAGTGATATTTTTCCCTAAAATTAATATTATCATTCATTCAAAGTTCTTTTTTTTAAAATTTTTTTTTTTGATCGGGAGTGAGGTAGCAAACCACCTCGGTTACGTTAGCGAGTTAGTAACATAACCCACTTAGTCAGTATTCGGACCGAGGTCTACTAGAGTATCGCAGCAAAACCAGACTAATCTCCCACCGCACTCTCTTACTATCTTTTTGTGTGAAATTGATATTGATTGTTATTCATTCAAAGTATTCCAGTATTCGGACCGATTGTTATTCATTCAAAGTTCTTACTATTTTTTTGTGTGAAATTGATATTGATGAGATAGATAAAAGTATGTTGTAAGAAAGTTACGGTAACAATAAAAGGTACAAAGGTTTTTATTACGTAAGTGCACTTTTTTTGTTTTTTTCACAAGATAGATTAATGTAGGAATATGTACCGTGGGAAAGTTAATTATTGGTATTTTACTGTGTAACCACTTGATGCTAAATTAGTATCATCATGGCAAAAGTTTAAAGGTTAAAAGGTCCCTAACATTATTGGATTTTAGCCATAATAATGTGTTCATTTCCCAGAAGTATCCAAATCATGAACAATATCATAATAATTGGAGGTTGATGGCTTCCTTTATCTCACAATAAAAGCTAATTATGAGTCTCTTATAGTGCTCGGTAGCAACTTCGTACACAATTTTGCTCTATAAATTTGTAATGCTAAACCAAAAAAAAAGAAAAAAAAGAAGTAAAAGTGTGAGAAAATTTACACTTAATGAAGCTGCTTTTCAAATACTTGAAGTTGTCAAAGGATCAAATTTAAGCATACATATCAAATTTTGTAGCTAATGTAATTACAAATTCAGAGAATTTGATGAAGTTTCTTCTGGCATCATTTCTCAAGGCTGGACTTTACGTGAGCCAGAAGAGGCATCACCTCAGACTCGACAATTATGAATTGAAAAATATGCCTTATTTTCTCATTTATAGATAAATAATATTGTTACAAGTAGTTAGATATCGTAATTTCACTTATAGATAGCGGACATGTAAGAGCTATTGTTCTCTCATTTGGCTTATCTCTCAATGCTTGCTTCTTTTATTGTCGGTTAGGTTGTGGTTGATTAGACACTATTCTTTGTAGCTTTTGTTAGTTATATATGTTCTTAATCGAATGAGTAAATTGTCTATTACGGTCGACGGATGCTAGTCCATTGCTACAAAACTAGTATACTCTACTTCAAGAAAGAAACCCTAATAACACTACCTAGGGTCCTTAAGTAAACACACAAATGAGTGGCAAACCATTATGGCCCAAAGCTTCTGGCCCCGAAAACACTATGAGACGCACGTACGTACAGAGAGAACAGCACACGCGGATGAAGCACTGCCGGCATGCAAAGGCTTTGAAGTTTGAAGCTCTCGAAGGAGCAGCAGACACTTTTGGTTTGGTGTGCAGCCATTGATTAGATCTGTCAGTTGTCTCCTTCCCCCAGCAAAAGCTTTCAGAGAATACAGGAGGCCAGAGAAGCCCCATTGACGTTGAGAATATATAAGCACTAGCGGAAGCCAGCAATTGATAAAGGGGAGGAGGGAAATGCAGGTGGGTCCTTTGCTAAATGCGACCGTCCTTTATTCTCATCATGTTTGCTCCCTCTTCATGATTCCAATTCTCTGAACCCATATTTATCATAATCATGCCAACTGAGTCAGCTATGTCCCTACCTCTTTGCCGGGGCCTTTTACATACCTAAAGGGATGATCTAAACCATCCCTTAAACCTAATGGTTGTATACGGTACCGTTATTTTTGGATGAGATCATAGGCTGTTGAGTCATTGGAATTTGATCCAAATAAAGTTTTGTTTGTGTATTCAGAGTAAAGAGCCGGCATGGATATCAAATAATGCAAAAAAGTTGGAACATATATTTCTTAGGATTAAATTCAGTTTGTCCCTTCAACTTTGATGCTAGTTTGGTCCATGACATTTTTTTAAAATCATGATCGTCTTTGTACTTTTAATTTTCATCATTCTCGTCCAAATTTCAAAATTACCTCCAAAGATGACGTCAGAAGCTGAGCTGGCCCCGACATAGGGGCCTACTTTTCAGATTTTGAACCCCAAAGAAGGATAAAATGGTCACTTTCAATTTAATCTAATTTCTTTTTTCTTTTATTAGAATTTAATCTAATTACTAATTTTTTTTCTATGTATTTTCTCTCTCTTCTGCTTCACTTATCCAAAACCTAAAACCAAATTGATCCAACAACTTCTCAATCTTCCTCCTCGGTCTTCCATCAAGCCCGAGATTCAGGCCACCACACTTCTCAGAGAAGTGAGCTCAGCAAAACCAAAGCTCCAAAACGGAAGCTTCATCTCAAAACTCACACACTCCCTCACTGCCCATCAACCACAGCTTCACCCAAAACCCCGCCCAAATTCAGAATCCATTCCTCCATTTCCTCCCACGTCTCAACCAGTTCTGATAATGAAGAAAACGATAAAACCAAGAAGCCCAATTTTGATTTCCTCAAGTTCTCAGTAACTCTAACCGTCATCTCCGCCTCTCTCCCCCAAACCCCAACCTCACGCGCCACCGTCAAGGAGAGAAAACCACAGTTTAGGTCAATGGCCCAACTGAAAAATGTCAAAAGTTTTCTTGGTCGTCGCCGTCAGTCTTGGAGGCCTGGTTAAGCTCTGTTCCTCGACGACAATCTCCGTTGAGTGTAGCAACGAGCGGATCTAGCTTGGGGGTCGACGTTTCTGAGTCGGATGCCAGAAGTCAGTGTGGACGCAAAAAGGTGTGCTGTAGATCTGAGTCCGGTTGCCAGGCAAACACAACTTGGATTGTAGTGGAGCGTGCCGGAGTGAGTGATGATGAGGTCAGAATCTGGTTGGAAGAAGTGAAGCACGCAGGTTGATGCAAGCGACTCAGGAGGTCGATGTCAGCAGCGTTTCCCGTTTGGCTCGTCGGCAGCATGGGCTGGTTCTGGTCTGAGGCTAGTGGTCTTGGAATGATAAGAGGTTCTGGCCGGGTTTTCGAGGGCGAGGAAGCTGGCGAAGAAGGAGAGTAAGAGGGCGGTGAGGGAGGAGTTCAAGATGCAGAGGAAGGAGGAATGAGAGATCATCTCTCAAGTTTTAGGCTTGGGATAAGCGAAACAAAAGAAAGAGAAAATACAGAGAAGAAAGGAAAGAAAAAATTGGAAAAATAAAAGAAATTAGATTAAATTGAAAATGACTATTTTACCCTTCTTTAGGGTTCAAAATCTGAAAAGTGGGCTCCATGTCGGAGCCAGCTCAGCTTCTGACGTGATCTTTGGAGGTAATTTTGAAATTTGGACGAGAGTGATGAAAAATTAAAAGTACAAGGACGATCATGATTAAAAAAAAAAGTCAGGAACCAAACTGATGTTTGCCCCAAAGTTGAAGGGGGCAAACTGAATTTAGTCATATTTCTTATATTGTGTCACTAGTTATTTGTCAAAATTGAAATTAATGTGTCATTTTTTAGTTGAGAATGAGAATCGTTAACTGTATCGATGTATGATTTCTTTTGTAAAACTGATAAAGAAGTATAGGTGGATTCTGTACCATGAGTTCACTTTATTGGCACTAATTGGGGCTAGGGATACCAGCTAAGAGAGTCAAAAATCAATTAATTGCACTTTGCACCTCGAATGCAGTAGCTATAAGGGGAAGCCCCCTAATTCCCTTCCAATTATTGAAACTGAAGTTGCAGCTTTCTCTTCGAAGCGAGTTTGCTTAGATTTCTATCAATGATACCAATGATTCCACCTACAAAACTGAAGTCCACTAGAATTTTTTACATAACTGCCATCTCGATTTGATTTGATTTGATCACTTAATTTCTTAACCGTGTAGATTTAACTAAAAAACTATGGGTGCAATTGTTGCCACCCTACTATTTTCTTAATTCACCCTACAAACATTTAAATTATTAAAAAAACTATATTATCTTAGTGCAAGATGACTAATAAGTATACTAATTTTCTAAAATCCATATATGTAAGGAAAACTAAATACATAACAAATTAATTAAATACAAAGACAACTTAATTTCTCACTTGATAACATTGATATTCAACTTTACCACCCAAATTAGAATTTATTACTATTTTTTTGTCTTTTTGTTGCCTCTTCATCATTAATTTGTTATTCAATTCACAAAACCATTAGTGTTGTTAATGCTTTAGATTTGGGCGGTAGCCCAAGCCTTTGTTTAACGCTGGTCCGGCGGGTGGACGCTACTTGGATGTATTGATGACCTCCGATATCTGTCGAGTGAAATACAAAGGGCTTCAGAGGGAGACCGCGTTGGGCAGTCTTCTCTTCTCCGATGCCTAAGTCAGTCCATGTATTTGTGTTGACATAATAACAATAGGTAAGTAGTTATTGCGTAATTAATGAGGAGAGAGGCGAGAACCTTTTATAGGTGGGGAAGAGGTTGATCTCTTCCATGTTTTCGATGTGAGACTGATGTGCTTCAGTTCCCAGCTTCTGGAGCTTCTGATGCCATCTTGACGCGGCGCGTGGCGGCGCATTGGCGGTGATATGGGGGTGAGCCGGGGCTTAGGCGTTAGCCTGCTTGGTTGTGTTTCCATAGGTCACCTTGCTGGCGGGAATTAGTACCGCTAGCGGTAGCATGAGCGTGGCTCATTATAGCTAATTATGCTTGGAAAATGCTCATGCAAGTACGTGTAAGTACAAGTCCCCAAAGTCCCCAGTCAAGGAGGGCAATCTTGGTTGGGGAGTTTCCTAGCGGTTGAAGCGTTACTTCAGCTAGACTCGCAAACGCTTTATACCCCTTCGGGTGGGCCCCTGCTAGGCCCCCCAGGGAGTCCCCCACTCCCCGGCTAAGATAGGCCTCCGTTTTGGCCGGTACATTGTTTGTTGAGGGAAAGCTGCGCTGAGCAGAGGGTGTTGGGTAGCGAGCCCAATCTTTGGTACCCTAGTGTCGGGGGTCAACGTGCCTGATTAGGGCTGTCAAAGAGTGTTGACATGTCCCCTTACTTGTCCAGGAGGGACATTGCTTGACTGCAACGCCGCATGGTGGTCATTGTCAGAGTGAGGCGTTGCCTCGGGAAGCGCCATTGGCGGACATCCCTCCGCCGATTGAGAGCTTATTAGAAGCGCCACGGGGATCTCTTTCTGAACTCGACGAGTGGTGTTGAGGTCAGCGGAGAGTATTCTGCCTGATGGATGATAGGGAGAAGTTCCGCTTGTAACGTCCCGTATCTTAAATTACCAGTTTACTAGTTATTTGGACGGTAAACGACCTTTACTTTCACTTTTACTGTCGTTTAAGTACTTTTAGTGGCCCTAAAAGTTGACTTTTTGTTCGGGTCAAAATTTGAGAAAATGTTCTTTATGGAAGTTGTAGAAGACGTTAAACCGAGTGCGTGGATATGTGGTACGTAAAAATCGGACTCCGTATGCGAAAGTTATAAGAGAAATACGAAAGTTACTGTTCATGTAGTAAGTTTCTATAAATAGCCGAGTTACTGTGGTAAGTTGCCATTTTTGGAAACTTACCCAGTTTTTCTCTCTCTTCTCCCCCGACCTTTTCTTCCTCTTCAGCCCGATTCTTCCTCCTCCGGCCACCCCACGATGGAATCTGGACATCAGCTGGCTCGCCTCCTCACCCTGGTCACATCTGTGGTGGTGTTTTGCAGCAATTTGGCCGGAAGAGCTCGATTGGGAGTTGTGAAGGTTACTGTAGCAGATCGGGATTTCAGTCGATTTCCGGCGATTCCGGCCGTCTCCGGCCACCAAACCGGCGTCGAAGGTTCGGTTTTTGACATAGATCATTTCCCCTAAGGTCTTTCATTTCAATTTGCAGTGTAGATGTCGAATTAACGATTTGCAATTTCTAGGGTTCTTGGAGTTTTCTGGAAAAATTTCACCGGCCAATTTGGAGCCTTTCAAGGTAAAATTGGGATGTGTTGTACTTGAGAAAAATGATCAGTGTGTTGAGTAGGTGGCGCTGCCGAAATTTGGTGACCATTGGAGGTGGTGGCCACCGGCGCGTGAGCCCCATGCGCCGCCACTGTGGGTGGCGCGTGGAGGCATGTAGGGCAGTGTTTTAATTCCGGTTTTTAGCCCATTAAATCCTATAAATTGTGTAGAGCTTGTATGTGAAGTTTGGTAATTTTTGGAGAAACTTGGAATTAATCATGAATTTTGAAGTTTAGGGTTTCGATTATCGAATTACGAGAATCCGACTGTCGGATATCTCTCGGTTCTGACTTGGAACCTTTAAGATAATGAATTAGTATTAGAGGTAAAATTTGGGTTGAATCCGAGAACAAGTGGAGAGTTGTTTGGTGAGGGTTTGAATATGGGATTCGTATTAAATTGTCGAATTATCGCTTACGGAATATAATCGTGTACAGGGCGACGTACCGAGCTCTGGCTCGATGAAGGAACTCGTATACGTGATCGTCGGATTAGTACTGTGAGTGGACTTTTATTTTTCAAAGAATGATGCATGCATTTATTTAATTGGTTCCGAGGTTATAATTTGTTTATCGTATTACTTTCCGAGCATATGGTTATTTTCAGAAATGGTTGTGGATATTTGATTATTTGAAGATTTTGTGGCGTGCGGGGTCACGTCATTGGATTATGCTTATCTTCTCTTATTTATTTATTTATTTATTTCCGATGTGATTTCCGGATTTATACTATTTATTTTTGAACTTGAGATTATCTTGGTGTGTGGGACACGTCGTTGGAAATTCATTTACGAGAGTTGGGGAAGTTTTATGATTTTACTGTGGTTTTCGGATTTTCTTTTGCCATACTTTGGGTGACTTATCATTGCTAGCATTGATCTTCCGCCTTTGTGGCGAGGTTATGGGATCACCGAAGCCCTCCGCCTCTGTGGCGCTGGTTACTGTCTCTGTGACAGTAATTCTGAGGCCCAGTATCCTATCGCTACACATAGTGGCGTAAGGGTATATTACGGGAGTAATGGGAGTACTTTAGCCTGGGAGGCTTACTCGTATGACTATCGTCTTCCCCTACTCATTATACTATTTTCGACTAGCGGGGCTAGTCCGATTTATTTTAGCCAGCGGGGCTGGTTTTATTTCCTTGAGTATAAGAGTTTCAACCTTTTCTTTTAATCGTTTGTGACTAGCGGGGCTAGTCGGTTTTCATGAGCGAAACTCCTCTTGTTTTATTTTCGTTAATCATTGCATGCATCGGGAATTTTTTAAAGAAATAAATGTGGGAAAGTATAAAATCCCTTTTGTTTGAAATTGTTTATTTTTGGTCCACTCACGCTAACGTTTTTATGTACTTTCCCCTGGGCCCTTCGGTTTCAAATGCCCAGTTTGCAGGCGAATTAGTGGAGGTCGGGCGTACATGACATTTGAGGCATAATTGTCACCACTTCCGCATTGTAGGATTCCTTGATCCTTTACTCTACTTTTTATTTCCTTGTGTATTAGTATTGCTCTGATAACTTTTGGGATTGGTATTGTTAAGTTGAGTTTTGTGTTTTGCGAGTTGGGGAATGTTGTGAAATGGGGAGCAGGGTGGCTTCAGGAGTATAAGGTTGGTTTGCTTGAAGTGCTTCGTGTGTTTCTACAGGTTTTCGGTAGTCCATTTTTAGGGGAAGTTCTGCCAAATTTTTGGTAGAATTTCTTCTAAGGTGGGCCCCGCAGGACTACTTCGGATTTCGGGGTGAAATTCGGGGCGGGTCCTGTCACCGCTAGCGGTGTTGAGCTTAGCAGAGGCTGCCTCACTTGCAAGATGAAAAGGGAGAAGTTCCGCTAGCGGTGTTGCGCTTAGCGGAGACTGTCTTGCCTTTCACAATTTGTTACATGCCTTTTCGATTGTTGCTTTGGCTAGACGCTTCGTCTGACGGTACCTGACACGTGGCCAGCATGTAGTAGGCTAGCGTGTGGAATAACGTCTCTGCAGCACGCCCGTCTCCTCGCCATTAATGCGAGTGATTATTGATATTGTAACCGAGGCGACGCCTCGGTTAATCAGGAGAGTAAGTGCGATCGTGTGCCACGTGTACGGTTGTTGTGTGATGTCGTTTTTCAGCGGATGGCGGAGATTTATTTGATGTTGACATAAAAGAGAGGGAAACCGAGTGGTTCAACACTTTGCACTTTGAACTAATATCGTTGTCTTCAAGCTACCCTCTGTTATCCGAGAAGAAGATTCTGCGATTCCGTGAAGTTGTCGATCTCCGGAGGACGAAGACCTCTTGTATCGAAGATGAGTGTCCTCGAGTGTTGATGTTTAAAGTTCAGCGGTAGCTAAACCTTTACTAACGCTTGTCTGATGGGCGGACCGCTATCAATGATACTCAGAGTCCCCGCTACCTGTCAAGTAAAATACAGAGGGCGTAAGAGGGAGACCGCGCTGGGCGGTCTTCTCTTCTCTGATGCCTAAGTTAGTTAATGTATTTATGTTGACAAAGTAACAACAGGTAAGTATTAATTGCGTAATCAATGAGGAGAGAGGAGAGAACCTTTTATAGGTGAGGAAGGAACTGATCTTCTCCATATTTTCGATGTGGGACTGATGTGCTTCAATCCCCAGCTTCTGAAGCTACTAACGCCAACTTGGCGTGGCGTGGCGTGGCGGCGCGTCAGCAGCGATCTGGAGGCGAGCCGGGGCTCAGGCGATAACCTGTTTGGTTGTGTTTCTGTAGGTCACTCCTTTGGCGGGAGTTGGTACCGCTAGTGGTAGCATGAGCGTGGCTCATTATAGCTAATTATGCTTGTAAATGCCTATGTAAGTACAAGTCCCCCAAGTCCCCAGTCAAGGAGGGTAATCTTGGTTGGGGAGTTGCCTAGCGGTTCGAAGTGTTGCTTCCGCCAGTCTTGCAAAAGCATAATTAGCGTCAGTGCGTTGTCAACCATGGACTTACTGGGCAAACGCTTTATACCCTTCCAGGTGGGCCCCTGTTAGGCCCCATAGGGAGTCCCCCACTCCCCGGCTAAGATAGACCTTCGTTTGGCCGGCATATTGTTTGTTGAGGGGAGCTGCGCTGAGCAGAGGGTGTTGGGTAGTGAACCCAATCTTTGATACCCAATTGGCGGGGGTCAACATGCCTGATCAGGGCCATCTAAGACTGTTGACCTGTCCCCTTACTTGTCCCAGAGGATCATGTTCTGACTGTAACGCCGCGTGGCGGTCGTTGTCAAAGTGAGGCGTTGCCTTGGGGATTGCCGTTGGCGGATGTCCCTCCGTTGATATCCAGTGATCGGTGTTGTCGCTGGAGCATGCATGTCGACTTGACCAGTGTATGGAGTAATGGTTAGCGGTGTTAGCCTCCTTTGCGAGGTATAGGGAGAAGTTTCGCTAGCGGAGTTGTGCATAGCGGAGACTATCTCGCTTGCAAGATGGAAAGGGAGAAGTTTCGCTGGCGGAGTTGCGCCTAGCGGAGACTATCTCGCTTGCAAGATGGAAAGGGAGAAGTTTCGCTGGCGGAGTTGCGCCTAGCGGAGACTATCTCGCTTGCAAGATGGAAAGGGAGAAGTTCTGCTAGCGGAGTTGCGCTTAGCGGAGACTATCTCGCCAAGTGTTTCGATGATTGATTTTCTTTTTCGATAGTTATCTTGGACAGACGCTTCATGTGATGGTGCCTGACATGTGGCATACATGTATTGGATTAGCGTGCACGATAACGTCTCTTCAGCATGCCCGTCACCTCGTCATTAACTTGAGTAATTATTGATTTTGTAACCGAGGCGTCGCCTCGGTTAATCCGGAGAGTAAGTACGCTTGTGGGGCACGTGTATGGTTGTGGTGCGATGTCGTTTTTCAGTGGACGGCCGAGAATAACTTGATGTGGACATAAAATGGGGGGAATCTGTAGGTTTGACACTTTGTAACTTCTGCTTGTTATCGTCGTCTTCAAGCTTGGCCTTGTGTATAGAGAAGCAGACTGCCAGTATTTCGTGAAGTAGTCGATCGTTGAAGCACGAAAGTTATCTGAAGCAGAGACACACCTTTGATTTCGCCACAACCTTCATCTTTAAGGTTGGTACCCCGAATCTCACCCCTGTTCCATTGAATTTGTGTTTGGTTTTGTCGATTTGGGGTGCTTTGTTCTTTTTGTCATGGTACGAGGGTGTGAGGTGGGTTGTGGGGGTGATTTTTGGTGTTTGATAGCGAGATGGGGTTTTCGGGATTTCCTAGATGGTCGAATCTGGGCTGACTGTACGAATGTGTTGTGTTCTTGTTTTGGTAGTTTATGGGAAATTGTTCTTGATGTTCTTGGGTACAACTGACATAGGGATAGCCTAGATCTTGTATGCACTGACTGGCTTTGGGTTTTAGGGTTTGGGATGGCTAGCGTCGTAGAGATTTTGAGCAGTGAGGATTCCGGGTCTGACGTGTCGCTCAACGTGGCGGATAGGGTGTTTATTGACTCGTTGCGTCCGTCTACCCCTGCAGGAATCTCACTGTCCGAACCGCTAGACATCGTGCCGGTATAAACCATACCCCGGGAAGTTGGCATGGGTCGCGCTGGCCGCCCCGAGAGTTCTAGGGTGAGAGAGGATGTCGTCGCTCATGATAGGCGGGAGGAGAGGCTGGCGAGCAACAGTGCTGCGAGTGGCTTCGGTGGTGGGATGAAGGAGACTAGTGGGGAAGAAGTTGAGTCTGCGTGGGTTCTCAGTGACGGAACAGCAGTCGATGAGGCCGGAGGACTGATGACGGTGGCCGCCGTCGACCGTGTGAAGTGGGTGTTCCGCCTGCCGGGTGTGGTGAAGCTACGACCGCAGCTGAAGGACGAGCGAGCGTCGATCTTACCAGCGGGGCACGCCGTCGTGCATGAGGCGATCTTCCGCCAGGGCGTGACATTCCCGCTATTGCCCAACCTCCAAATCCTGGTTTACGAGTTTGGCCTCGCCTTTGGGCAAATTTGCCCTAACATGTGGCGGTTGCTGATGGCGCTCAACTCACTATTGCGCCTGAGTGGTTGCGAGGGTCCCACTGTGGCGGAGGTGCTGCACTTCTATAAGTTGGTGTACGTGAAGCGCCAAGGATGCAGCGGGCAAGTGAATCTGAGCTGTCGCCAGGGAGCGCCGAAGCTAATTGAAAATTTAAAGGATTCCATGTCGCCCTAGCGGGGGACCTATTGTGTTGCCACCGTCGGCTGGGAATACCAGGCCAGGTCCAACGATGGAGAGCCGACCTTCAGGATTAAGTCGGAATTCCAACCTATCCGAGGTTGTTAGTCTGCCGCCGGCTAGAGTTGATTTTTGCTTGCGTAATTGTTGTACTGACCACTTGGTTTTTTTTTTTTTTGTGTAGCGGGTCTGCGCTATAATATAACGCGTGAAGAGGAGTGTCACCTGGCAAGGATCCGCGGTTGCTGGGAGAATCGGAATTTGCTAGATCTCCGCTTACTTACCGGGTGGGAGCTGTTGGTCGATCAACAGTTGACACGAGCCCTTGGTAAGTATCTTTCGCTGACGAGTGTTTTAGTCTGGTTACCGTCGGGCTGACTAGCTGTTTTTTTTTTTTAGATTCTCCGCCGGGCAATAAAAAGCTAGTCGTGAGGCGTTTGAGAAAGCCATGGACCATGCTGAGATCAATAATTTTCTGGAGAGCATGTATGCCTCCGGCCTGGCAGCCCAACATACAGTTGTGGACCCGGAGACATTGGCGGTGAGCCAGTCCGAGACGCCGGTGGTGTTACCGATGCCGCTTCATTCCCACCTTGGTGCTGACGGTTCGCCCGTTGTTCAGGCAGGGACTGGCGTGGGTCATGGGGCTGTCGGCAAGAGTAGGGTCCCTGCCACAACCGTGCAGCCAAAAGAGAGAGTGCCCGCTAACCGGCGCGGGTCGCAGAAGGAGAGAGTGGTGCCACCGGCGGAGTCAGTGACCATTGCGGGGCTTGAGTCGCTGAAGGGGTTGAGGCTTGCGCCGGCTGGATCCACAAGAGTTGTGCTTTAGAGGAAGCGTCGCCAGAATGACTCCGATGGCGGGGAGGAAGAAGACGACGTGGAGACCATCGGGTCCCGCCAACAGAAGAGGGCACGACAAGCTCCGTCCAGGGCGCCCGTGGTTGCCTACCCGGAGGTGCAAGCCACCGGGTTGGACTCGTTTGCCGCGTACGCGGAGTTCTTGACCGATCGTGAGTGGGAATTTCTTTATCACCTCTGCGAGCGTCTCGGGTTTGGCGGTTTGGAAGGGGTTGTGCGCTCCACCACCGTTAACCAATCGTCCTTCAGCTCAGCCTTTGGACACCTCTTGGTTGGGCTGCACGAACTGTTCCAGGCGGCGTCTGAACAACCTCGGGTTGAGCGGGAGCTTAGGGAGTAGGTGGATGGCCTCCAGAGGGAGTTGGGGGAGGCTAAGGACAGACTGGAGGAGGCAGAGCGGCGGCTGACCAAAGCAGACTGTGATGCAGCGAATCCTCGTGGCAAGTTGGCCGTCGCCATTGAGCGGGACCTGGAGCGGAATGAACTAGTCTCCCAGCTAGAGTAAGATATAACCTTGCTGAAGGATCGTGTGTCGGCCAAGGATAAGAAAGTTGAGATCCTTCAGCGGGAGACTGCTGCCAGGTCCGCTGAGGTGAAGAAGCTGAAGAACGAGGTCGCTGGTCTGGGAGCTGAGGGGGACCGCGCGGCGGCTGCCGCTGTGGAGGCGTTCAAGCAGTCGGCTGAGTATAAGAGGGCTATGACTGAGGCAGCGAAGGCGGGTGCCATGGCCAATGTGGAACTGCTGAACCAAAAGGGCGGCATCGATTAGGTCAAGGCATCCCAGCCTGCAGGGCCGTCAGGTCAGAATGCACTGCCCGTGAGGGACGTGGTTCTCGCTGAGGCTGAAGCTGCCCGCTCAGGTAGCGGTGAGAGTGGTATGCGTCTGGCGGAAGATTCTCAGCGGACCTGTTCTCCTTCTCAGTCCGAGGTCTCCCGCACTGGCTTTTTGGCTGCCCACGCTAGAGAGGACAGTACCGTTATAAAGCCATGTCCTACCGCCCGTGGGTCCGACCAGACGAGTCGTCAGTCCGAGTAACAACTGCCAACGGAGGGCGAGACTGCCATTGATGCCCCTCAGGCATGAAGATAACTTCCCCACCTGAAGTACTGCCGCTGAGGCCTTTGTCTTTTGTTTTTTTTTGTTTTTTTTTTTTACGCCGCTACGGCTTATTTTAATTGAACAATATTTTTGGGCGGGGAGTTCCGACTCCTAATACAAAATTGGTATTTTGCCAAGTGTGGATGTGTTTGCTGATTGCAATGTTTGCATTTTTACGAACTGCTAGAGCTTTGATTGCTGTTTTGTGACTCACTGAAACATTAAAGGGATTAAAATTGTTCCAAGTACACGACGTAGCGGATGTAGTCCGCCGAATATTGTTGGCGTTGCCAGTTGATTCTTGTCTTTGGACTTGGTGACAATGGTTTGAATAATTCCTCGTTTCATTGATAGCTGATATGTCAGCGTTTACAAAAAGCGGGGTTGTACCCGTTGGGTAGCTTCCCTTAGCTAAATATGGAGTCAAAAATTTAGCTAAGTCAAGATGCTCTGGGGTAGCAGTATGACTACTTGTAGTAATACCGAAGGTGTTCGGTATTCCAAGGGTGGGTCGTTGTGACGCCATCCTTGTCCATCAGGTAGAAGGTGTCGGGGCTAGCGACTTCCACAATTTTGTATGGACCTTCCCAAGTTGGGCGGAGTGTTGTTGGTGGTGGGATGACTTCCTTCATTACCCAGTCCCCTTGTTGGAGGTTTCGGGCCCGGACCCTGGCGTTGTTGAAACGAGATACCCGGTGCTTGTTTTGCATATTTTGCAAATGGGCCTTGTGTCGTTTTTCCTCTAGGAGGCCTCTGTCGAGGTTGACGCCCTCGCCATTGGTCTCGGGGCAGTAGCTCTGGACCCTAGCGGTAGGTTGGGTTATCTCAATAGGTAGGACGGCCTCAGTTCCGAACATCATGCAGAAAGGTGTTTCACCAGTGGCGGAAGTTGGGGTAGTTCTGATGGCCCATAGAACTTCCGGCAGTTTCTCAGCCCATAATCCCTTAGCGTCGTTGAGCTTCTTTTTTAGCAGTTTCTTGATTATCTTATTTGTTGCTTCGACCTGGCCGTTGGTTTGGGGGTAAGCGACAGATGCAAAACTCATCTTGGTTCCCAAGTTAGCGGTGAAAGATATGAGTTCCTTGTTGTTGAACTGCGTGCTGTTATCTGTGATGATGGTGTGAGGGACACCATAGCGGCAGTAGATGTTCTTCCAAAGGAAGTGAGTTACCTTGGCGGTGGTTATTGTCGTTAGTGGCTCTGCCTCGATCCACTTGCTATTGTAGTCAATGGCAACAATGATGTACTTGAACTGGCCTTTGGCGGTTTGAAATTTGCCCATCATGTCAAGGCCCCACGTTGAGTGAATCCATGGGCCAATGATGATCGACAGTGGTTCGGCTGGGGCATGTGGGAGATCAGCGTATTGTTGACATTTGTGGCAAGATCTTGATATCCTCTTGGCGTCGTCGCCGAGCGTGGGCCAAAAGTAGCCTTGTCGCATTGTGCGGTTGGCTAAGGACCTGGCGCCTGAATGGTTACCACATTCCCCGCCGTGTATCATTGCCAGCACGACCTTTCCCTCTTCTGGGGTTAGGCACCGGTAGTTGGGGTGGGTGAACCCCTAGAGGTAAAGCTTGCCATTTTGGATGTTATAGCGGGTTGCTCTCCGCTTGAGCTGTCGCACTTCGACCTTGTCCTCTGGCAATGTTCCGTTGCTCTTGTATTCGATGATCTCGTTCATCCAACTGGGATTGACCTCTATGTTGAAGATTTCCGCTAGGGTTTTTGTGATGCTAGGCCTGTCAAGCGTCTCCACCCTTGTGTCCGCTGGACTCTGGTGTGGCTGAGCGGTTGCTAGTCTTGCCAGTGAATCAGCCTTGGTGTTCTTTTCCCTGGGATCTGTATGATGGTGTGAAATTTGAATTTTTTGAGGAGCTTCTTGACGTATCCCAAGTATGCCGCCAACTGTTGGTCCTTGGCTTGGAAACTGTCATTGACCGTCATTGACCTGGTTAACGACAAGCTGAGAGTCGTTGAATATATTGACACTGTCAGCTCCTAAGTCGATGGCGAGGAGTAAGCCGGCAATGAGGGCTTCATACTCCGCCATGTTGTTTGAGGCTTTGAAATTGAATTTTAACGCGTGTTCCACGTCTAGTCCCCCTGGTCCTGCTAGGATAACTTCAGCGCCGCTGGCCTTAGCGCAGGCGGAGCAGTCCACGTGTAGGTTCCAGTCTGATTGCTGGGGGGCTGGCTCCTCGGCGGTTATCATTGTTGTGGTGGGCTGTGCCTCTATGTTGGAATCATCCTGCCGCTCAGTGAGCTCAGCAATGAAGTCTGCCACCGCTTGGCCCTTCATGGCGGCTCTTGGTTTGTAGTCAATGTCGAACTCGCTGAGCTCGATGGCCTACTTGCTGAGGAGCCCCAAGTGCGCAGGGTTCTGCATTACCTATCTCAGCGGCTGATTCGTTAAGACATGAATTGTGTGGGCCTGAAAATATTGGCGGAGGTGCCTAGTGGCGACGATGAGTGCAAGAGCGAGCTGTTCCAGAGGTGGATATCTTGTTTTGTTCCCGTTCATGCCTCTGCCGGCGTAGAATACGGGGAGCTCATCCTGGCCTTCTCGCCTGACAATGGCGCAACTTACCGTTGTATGTGATACCGCTAGGTATATGTATAGTGTCTCCCCCTGTACAGGAATGGAGAGGAGTGGTACTGCCGCCAAGTACTCCTTTAAGCTTTGGATTGCTGCCTCACAGTCTGGGTTCCAATCGATGACCTTCTTGTGGGTTGTCTTCAGGACTTTGAAAAATGGGAGACATCTGTCAGTGAGTCTGGAGATAAACCGAGAGAGGACGGTTAGTTTTCCCTGGAGACTCTGAACGTGTTTCTTCCATTCTGGAGCCTTCATGTTGAGGATGGCTTGTACCTTGTCAGGGTTGGCCTCTATGCCCCGCTCACTGACTATGTAAGCTAGAAATTTGCCAACGGTGACGCCGAAGAAGCATTTTTCTGGGTTGAGGCGCATACCGTATGCCAAGAGAATGGCGAATATAATTCTGAGCTTTGCCACGTGTTCGCTGGCCTTTATGCTTTTTACCAACATATCGTCCACGTAGACCTCGATGATTTTGCCCAGATGTTCAGCGAACATAGCATTCATCAGTCGCTGGTATGTTGCCTCAGCGTTCTTTAAACCGAACGACATGACATTGTAGTAGTATAGGCCTTTGTCAATGGTGAAGGAGGTGCACTCTTGGTCACTAGGGTGCATCTTGATCTGATTGTAGCCGGAGAAGGCATCCATCATGCTGAGTAACTCGTGGCCAGCGGTTGCATCGACCAGTTGGTCTATGCGGGGTAGTGGGAAACTGTCCTTGGGGCATGCTTTGTTGAGGCCTTTAAAGTCGACACACATTCGCCACTTTCCGCTGGGTTTTTTTACCATGACCAAGTTGGAAATCCACTGAGGGTAATTTACCTGGCGGATGAATCCAATGCTCTGGAGCTTGGCAACCTCCTCTCCTATAGCACGATATCTTTCCTCATCAAAGGCCCTCCGCCGCTGCTTGGTAGGGTAGGCGGATGGTTTGATACTTAATTTGTGAGTGATGATCTCGGGGGAGATGCCTGGCATGTCGGCGTAGGACCATGCAAAGACGGCGGCGTTGTCATGTAGAAACTGGGTGAGTTCAGCCGCTACCTTTGGGTCGAGCTGAGCGCCGATGCTGACTGTTCGCTCAGGGTGCTCGTCAGAGATGATGATAACCCTTAAGGATGTCTCCGGGTTGACAGACTCCTTTTGACATGCTTCTTCTGGTCATCTCTGGGGTCTTCGAAGATATCTGGCGCCGCCGCATGATTTCCCACTGTTAAGATTTCATGGCGGCGTGCTGATCGTGGCACGGTTCTGGAATAGCACTCTCGTTCCAGTTGTTGGTTTCCCCTCACACAACCTGTTCCGTTGGGGGTGGGGAACTTCATGAGGAGCATGTACCCGGCGATGATGCACTTGAGTTTGTTAAGTGTCGGTCGACCGATGATGGCATTGTATGAGCTGAAACAGTCCACAATGATGAATTCCGTGTGGATTTCCGCTGTTCGTGGACTGGCGCCGATAACCAGTCGCATATAGTCAGAGCCCAATGGCTGCGTGACTTCACTGGAGAAGCTAAGCAATGGCTCATGATCCTGCAGTAGTTTTCTGTGCCGCCGGAGTTTGTTGTAGCACCTGTTGAAGATGACATTTATAGCGGACCCGCTGTCGACAAGGATCCTTCCCACTGACCATTCATCAAGTATGGCGTCGATCAAGAATGGATCGTCGTGGGGCAGATGTACTCCGCGCTCCTCCTCCTCTGAGAAGGTAATGGGCTCCCAACCAGATTTGGGGAGCTTTGCGGACCTCTCATAGTGGATATCGCACACCTCCTTGGGCTGGTTGGCACGTGCGTAGCGCTTCTTTGCCCTATGAGACATATTGGTGATTGGAGCACCACCGTCGATGGTGTTGATGCGGCCCAAGGGCTCAATGTTAGCGATTACAGGTGGTGGTTGGTGTACCTTGAATTGCTCCATTTTACCGTCCCAGTATAAGGTTTCAATGGCTGTTTTGAGGGCGTTGCAATTGTTGGTGTTGTGGCTGCTGTCCTCGTGATATTTGCACCACTTACCGGTATTTCTGGGCTTTCCCACCCGTGGGTATTTTTTTGGGGGTGGTGGTGGAATCTTGTCTTTGCACTGATCGTATATTTCCTCGTATGAGGCCTTGAGGACAATGAACACTGCGTACCGCTGGGATGACTCCGTTGGTTTATTACGGTTATCTCCTTGGAATGAGCGGTTACCCTTGGTGTAATGTTGATCCTTCTGCAGCTTGCTATGGTGGCTGCTCTATTGCCACTCTCTCTTCTTATTAGTTGGCGGAGCAGCATAGGTTTTGTTAGCCGTTTCCTGATGGCTAGAGGAGGGTTGGGTGGACTTTACAGGTGTTGGTGGTGATGGTGGGGTTTCTCAGTATGTAATGAATTCTGCCTGTGCATGGATGACAGCCTCGCTCATGACATGGTCGTAAGCGGTGCTTGGATGGTTGTAATTGGGGTGATAGAGAAATGGTCCTTTGAGGAGTCCCTGCTTGAAAGCTGCGAGCACCATTGTTTTATCAAGATCGCGGCACTGGGATGTTGCCGCTCGCCACCTGGTGACAAACGCCTTCAATGTCTCCTCCGCTCCCTGCTTGGGGTTGAATAGCTGAGATGTGTTGTGGTGTCCGGCGGCCAATAGGATAAACCGAGAGAGGAAGGCATTTGATAGTTCATTGAACGAGTCGATGGACCCTGGCTGACACTCAAAAAACCAACTCATTGCCTCACTATCCAGCGTTTCGCTGAACAAGTGGCACAGGGTAGCGTCATCGAAGCCCTTGTTATTGGTGACTTTTTTGAAGGTGTCCATATGGACAAAGGGGTCAGTCATGCCGCCGTAATGTGACATCTTTGGTGTTTTTACGTGTGCCGGGCGGATGGCATGCATGATTCTAGCGGTGAGTGGTCCTAGTCTGGACGCAAAGAGTGGATTTGAGTGGTCCTAGTCTGGACGCAAAGAGTGGATTTGTTATTGGCGCTGCGGCGCCTGCCTCGGCCCGGATTAGCCTTTGCTCTAATTCTTGCATCTGCTCCAGTATTATGGCGGTTGTGTCTCCATCGGGTTCCTTCTGGATGCTCCGTTGAACTAGCTCTCGCCTAGGGACAGGCATATTACCCTCGGTTCTGGCCCTGATTGTCTAGCGGTTGGTATACAGCTGAGACTCCGCCTCCTGCTCCAACATTAGTCAGGGTTCAGGAGGTGGTCCCATTCCCCGTAGCTCTGGTGGGTTCAACAGTACTTGCATCTGTATGATTTGTCCGTGTACCAATCCACCAGTGATGGGCTGATTGTGCCTAGTGCTCCGCGACTGCTCGCTTTGCATTGGGTTGGCGTTTTCTTCCAGCGCCCTCTTCAGCTAGTCAAATTTTGTCATCAGCGTGGCCACCTGCTTTTGGGCCTCGGCCTTTTCTCTACTCTCCTGCTCGCGCTCTCTATTCACCTTATGAAGGTCCGCTAGTGCTAGCTCATACATAGCAGCGAGGTCCTGCACCGGAGGGCGGCTACCGCTCGGCTGAGCCTCTGCTGTAGTTTGAGTTGGCAGGATCTGGCAACTGGCGTGGGGTTCCCAGCTGGGGTTGACCGACTTATTGAATAGTGCACGGTTAACGTTAACCGCTGGATTAACGTTGATCGTGGGGTTGGTGGGGTGGGGGTTAGCGGATTGATCCACTTGCTCCTCAGCGTTTCCCCTGCTACCGTTAGTCATGGTGGATGTGGTAGGATGGCCTTTTGTTCAAGGATTCCCACAGACGGCGCCAATGTTGATGTTTAAAGTTCAGCGGTAGCTAAACCTTTACTAACGCTTGTCTGATGGGCTGACCGCTATCAATGATACTCAGAGTCCCCGCTACCTGTCAAGTAAAATACAGAGGGCGTAAGAGGGAGACCGCGCTGGGCGGTCTTCTCTTCTCCGATGCCTAAGTTAGTCAATGTATTTATGTTGACAAAGTAACAGTAGGTAAGTATTAATTGCGTAATCAATGAGGAGAGAGGAGAGAACCTTTTATAGGTGAGGAGGGAACTGATCTTCTCCATGTTTTCGATGTGGGACTGATGTGCTTCAGTCCGCAGTTTCTGAAGCTACTGACGCCAACATGGCGTGGCGCGTGGCGGCGCGTCAGCAGCGATATGGAGGCGAGCCGGGGCTTAGGCGATAGCCTGTTTGGTTGTGTTTCTGTAGGTCACTCCTTTGGCGGGAGTTGGTACCTCTAGTGGTAGCATGAGTGTGGCTCATTATGCTTGTAAATGCTTATGTAAGTACATCGAGAGTACCAGAATTTTCATCTTCGAGGTTGGTATTCTGAACCCATCCCTGTTTTATTGGGTTTTTCGTTTGTCAGTTTCTGTGTTTGCTATTTGTATTGAGTTTTAGCAGTCCCTATTGTGTTTGAGGGTCTAGACTGGGTTCTGGGGGTGGGTGTATGTGTTTGATTGGGGTTTGGGATTCATTTGCTAGCTAGATGGTCGAATCTGGGTTTTGGGTATATATGCGCTGTGTTCTTGTTTTGGTGCTTTCTGGGTAAATGTTCTTGGTGTTCTTGACTGAAAACTGTTATGGGGTTAGTGTAGATCGGTTTGGAACTAACTTACCTAGGTTTTAGGGTTTGTGATGGCTAGCATCACAGAAATCTCGAGCAGTGAGGATTCCGGGTCTGACGTATCGCTCAGTGTGGCCGATAGGGTGTTTATTGATTCGTTGCGTCCGTCTGCCCCTGCAGGAACCTCAGTGTCCGAACCGCTAGACATCGTCCCGCTACAGACCATACCTTGGGAAGTTGCCATGGGTCGTGCCTGTCGTCCAGAGATTTCTAAGGCGAGACAGGAGGCCGCCCCCCAAAATAGGCGCGAGGAGAATGTTAGCGAGCAATAGCGCCGCTAGCGGTTCTGCTGACGAAGGAGAGATTAGCGGTGGAGAAATAGAGTCCGCCTGCGTTTTGATTGACGGTACCGCCGTGGATGAGCCAGGAGGGCCCATGACTGTGGCCGCTGTCCAATGTATGAAGCCGGTCTTCCGCCGACCGCCGAGGAAAAGGCTTCCATTCTGCCGGCGGGGTATGCGGCCGTCCATGAGGCCATCTTCTGCCAAGGTGTCACATTGCCGCTACTCCCCAACCTCTAGATCCTGGTATGCTAGTTCGGCGTCGCCTTTAGGCAAGTTTGCCCCAATATGTGGTGGCTGCTGATAGCGCTCAACTAGTTATGGCGCTTGTCTGGCTGCGAGGGTCCAACTGTGGCGGAGGTGCTGCACTTCTACGAGTTGATGTACGTGAGGCGCCAAGGGTGCAGCGGGTAAGTGAACTTGAGCCGTCGCAAGGGGGCGCCCAAGCTAATTGAGAATTTGAAGGACTCCATGTCTGCCTGGCGGGCACCTTCTGTGTTGCCACGGCGGGGTGGGTATACCAAACGGGGTTGAATGAGGGGGCGCCGTCGTTCAGGATTAAGTCGGAGTTGGAGCCGCAGGTAGCCTCAAGGTCTGCCACCGTTGGTACGACACGGGCGGTTCTGCAAAGGAAGCGGCGGCAGAACGACAATGAAGAAGAGGATGAGGCTGATGACGCGGAAACCATTAGGGCTCGCCAGAAGAAGAAGACTAAGCAGGCCTCCCAGCAGGTGACCGTAGCGGTGTCTGGGGAAGCAACGCAGGGAGGGCTGGACTCATTCTCCGCCTACGTGGAGTTTCTGACCGATCCGAACCGGGAATTCATGTTCCACTTGTGCGAGTGGCTGGGCTTTAGCAGACTGGATGGGACGGTCCGCCCAACTGCTATTCAACAATCGCTGTTCAGCTCGGCGTTCAGCCATTTGTCTGTCGGGCAGCATGAGTTGTTCCTAGCGGTTTCAAAGCAGCCTGAGGCCTAGCGGCAACTGTGGGAGGAACTTGAAGGTCTTCAGGGGCAGTTGGCAGATGCTCAGGCCAGACTGGCGGATAAGGAACGATGGTTGACCAAGGCAGAGTGTGATTCCCTAGATGCCCGCGGCATGCTTAGCGTAGCCATTGAGAAAAATCATGAGCAGAACGATAAGATTAACTGGCTCGAGCAAGATGTGGCTCTGCTGAAGGAGCAGGTGGCGGCTAAGGGCAAGAAGGTCGACATCCTTCAGAAAGATTTTGCCGCCAAGGCCTCGGAGATGAAAGGGTGGAGGCTGAGGTAGCCCGGCTGAGTGCTGAGAAAGTTCGCGTTGAGGCCACTGCTGTAGAGGCGTTTAAGCAGTCTGCGAAGTATCAGCGTGCCATGATGGAGGAGGCGAAGCGGGGTGCTGCTGCCAATGTGGAGCTGCTGAAGCATAAGGGCGCCATTGACTGGGTGAAGGCGTCTCAGCTTGTGAGCACACCAAGTCGGCCGCCCGTGCAGGCAGGAGGGCCCCGCTGATCCAGGTGGGGTGCGCTTTGGTAGCGGAGAGAGTGATCGTGCCCTGATGGATGACCCTCAGTGGACCCCGGTGACCACTCTGTCTGAAGTGTCCTGGGCCAATGTTCTGGTGGCGCACACTCGTCCTGATGGGACCATCTTGACACCGAGCCCCACTGCTCGTGGCTCGGACCAGACCAGTCGCCTGGCCATTGTTCAGCCGCTGGTGGGCGAAGAGACCGCTGTCGACTATCCCGACAATCCCTGAAGACCGCTAGTTCCCTAGGTTTTTTTTTTTTTTTTT
>LYNE01000004.1:198979-217247 GCA_001662545.1 Rosa x damascena | reverse complement strand
TTTTTTTGTAACTTGACAATATTTTTGGGCGGGGAGTCCCGACCCTAGATATGAAGTATTGCTATTTCTTCTGAAATTTTGCCAAGTGTGGGTTTGCGTCTACTGATTTTGTTGTTTGAATGTTGGTATACCACTGGAGTTTTGACTTGTGCTTTTGCTAGTCAACGAAACATTAAAGGAATTAAAATTGTTCCAAGTGCACGACGTAGCGGACGTGGTCTGCCGAATGTTGTTGGCGTTGCCAGTTAATTCTTGTGCTGAACTTGGTGACAATGGTTTGAATAATTCTTCGTTTCATTGATAGCTGATTGATCGGCGTTTACAAAAGCGGGGTTGTACCTATTGGGTAGCTTCCCTTAGCTAAATATGGAACAAAAATTTAGCTAAGTCAAGATGCTTTTGGGTAGCGGCATAACTATTTGTAATAATACCGAAGGTGTTCGGTATTCCAAGGGTGGGTCGTGGTGACGCCATCCTTGTCCATTAAGTAGAAGGTGCCAGGGCTGACGACCTCCACTATTTTGTATGGTCCTTCCCAAGTTGGGCGGAGTGCCGTTGGCGGTGGAATGACTTCCTTCATGACCCAGTCCCCCAGTTGGAGGTTCCTGGCTTTGACTCTGGTGTTATAAAAACGTGATACTCATTGCTTGTTTTGCAAGTTGTGTAGATGGGCGTTGTGGCGTTTCTCTTCGAGGAGGTCTTTGTCGAGGTTGATGCCTTCGCCGTTGGTCTCAGAGCGGTAGCTCTCGACTCTGGCGGTTGGTTGTGTGACCTCAATGGGTAGGACGGCCTCAGTTTCGAACATCATACAGAATGGTGTTTCACCAGTGGTGGAAGTTGGGGTAGTCCGGATGGCCCACAGGACTTCCAGGAGTTTTTCCGCCCATAAACCCTTGGCGTCGTCGAGTTTCTTTTTTAGCAGCTTCTTGATGATCTTGATCTTGTTTGCTGCTTCGACCTTGCCATTAGTTTGGAGGTGGGCGACAGATGCAAAGCTCATCTTGGTGCCCAGGTTGGCGGTGAAAGATATGAGTTCCTTGTTGTTGAATTGTGTGCCGTTATCTGTGATGATTGTGTGGGGGACGCCATAGCGGTAGTAGATGTTCTTCCAGAGGAAGTGCATTACCTTGGCGGTAGTTATTGCCGTCAGCGATTCCGCCTCTATCCATTTACTATTGTAGTCGATGGCTACAATGATGTATTTGAATTGACCTTTGGCGGTTGGAAATTTGCCAAGTAGGTCAAGGCCCCACGTGGAGTGGATCCATGGGCCAATGATGATGGATAGGGGTTCCACAGGGGCATGGGGAAGGTTGGCATATTGTTGACACTTGTGGCAGGACCTGGAGACTTTCCTGGCGTCGTCGCCGAGTGTGGGCTAGAAGTAGCCTTGTCGCATTGTGCGGTTGGCCAGAGATCTGGTGCCGAAGTGGTTTCCGCATTCCGCAGCGTGTATCATGGCAAGGACAATCTTACCCTCCTCTGGGGTCAGACACCGAAGGTTGGGATGGGTGAATCCTTGGCGGTAAAGCTTGCCATTCTGAATGTTGTAGCGGACTGCCCTCCGCTTGAGTTGCCGTGCTTCGACCTTATCCGCTGGAAGTGTGCCATTGTGCTTGTACTCGATGATTTCATCCATCCAGTTGGGATTGACCTCAATGTTGAAAATCTCCCCCAGGGTTTTGGTGATGCTTGGCCTGTCAAGACACTCCACCCTTGTGTCCGCCGGACTTTGGTGTGGTTGGGCGGTTGCCAATCTTGCCAGTGAGTCAGCCTTGGCGTTCTTTTCATTGGGGATCTGTGTGATGGTGTGAAATTTGAATTTTTTGAGGAATGTCTTGACGTACCCCAGGTATGCCGCCAGTTGTTGGTCCTTGGCCTGAAAGCTGTCGTTGACCTGGTTTACGACTAGCTGGGAGTCGCTGAATATGTTGACACTGTCAGCCCCTGAATCAATGGCGAGGAGTAAGCCGGCAATGAGCGCTTCATACTCTGCCATGTTGTTTGAGGCTTTGAAATTGAACTTTAGAGCGTATTCCACGTTTAACCCTCCTGGTCCTATCAAGATGAATCCGGCGCCGCAAGCCTTGGCGCAAGCAGAGCAGTCTACGTGGAGGTTCCAGTCTCACTGCTGCTGGGGGGCTGGTTCCTCAGTGGTTATTATTTCTGTGTTGGCCTCTACCCTTCAGTTAGGTTCATCCTGCCGCTCGGTGAGTTCAGGGATGAAATCTGCTACTGCCTGGCCTTTCATGGCAGTCCTTGGCTTGTAGTCAATGTCGAACTCGCTGAGCTCGATGGCCCACTTGCTGAGGCGGCCAGAATGTTCAGGGTTTTGCATTACCTGCTTCAGCGGTTGACTGGTTAGGACATGAATTGTGTGGGCCTGGAAGTACTGGCGGAGCCGCCTGGGGGAGACAATGAGTGCGACATGCCTTGTTAAGAGCCTTGTAGTTTACGCACATTCGCCACTTTCCGCTAGGTTTCTTGACCATGACCAGGTTGGAGATCCATCGAGGATAATTGACCTGGCGGATAAATCCGATGCCCTGGAGCTTGGCAACCTCTTCCCCTATAGCACGATATCTTTCTTTGTCGAAGACCCTTCGCCACTGTTTCACAAGGTGGAAGGATGGTTTGATGCTCAACTTGTGTGTGATGATCTCAGGGAAGATGCCAGGCATATCAGCGTAGGACCAAGCAAAGACGGCGACGTTGTCACGTAGGAATTGTGTGAGTTCCGCCACTACTTCGGGGGCCAGCTGAGCGCCGATGCGGATCGTCTGCTCAGGGTGCTCATTGGAGATGCTAATAACCCTCAAAGATGTTCCTGGGTTGACAGGCTCCTTTTGGACATATTTCTCCTCGTCATCCCGAGGGTCCTCAAAAATGTTTGGTGTCGGTGCATGGTTTGCTACTGTTAGGATTTCATGCGGCGCGTCGACCGTGCCACAGTCGTTGAATAGCACTCCCGTGCCAGCTGTTGGCTTCCTCTCACACAGCCTCTGCAGTTGGGCGTGGGGAACTTCATGAGGAGCATGTAACTGGCGATGATGCACTTAAGTTTGTTGAGTGCCGGTCGCACAATGATGGTGTTGTACGAACTGAAACAGTCGACCACAATGAATTGTTCAATCTTGAATTGTTCAATCTTGCCATTACGGTACAAAGTCTCAACAACGGTTTTGAGAGCATTGCAGTTGTTGGTGTTGTGACCGCTGTCCTCGTGGTATTTGCACCACTTGCAGGTATTCCTGGGCTTCCCCACCCTGCGGTATTTTCTTGGGGGTGGGGGCGGGATCTGGTCCTGGCATTGGTCGTATATCTTCTCATACGAGGCTTTGAGGACTGTGAACACTGCGTACCTCTGGGAGGACTCCGTCTGTTTGTTACGGTTATCCACGTGGGACGAGCGGTTGCCCTTGTTGTAATGCTGGTCTTTCTGCCGCTTGCCTTGGTAGTTGCCCTGTTGCCACTCTCTCTTCTTGTCAGTGGGCGACGCAGCAGAGGTTTTGTTAGCGGTCTCCTGATGGCTGGAGGAGGGATGAGTGGATTTTGCCTGCGTTGGTGTGGTTTCTCCATATGTGATGAATTTTGCTTGTGCATGGATGACTGCCTCGCTCATGATGTGGTCATACGCTGCATTTGGATGATTGTAATTAAGATGATAGAGAAATGGTCCCTTTAGGAGTCCTTGCTTGAAGGCTGCCAATGCCATTATTTTATCAAGATCGCGGCACTAAGATGCTACCGCCCGCCACCTGGTGACAAATGCCTTCAACGTCTCCTTAGCGCCCTGTTTGACGTTGAACAGCTCACTTGTGTTGTGATGTCCGGCGGCTAGGAGGATGAACCGAGAGAGGAAAGCATTTGATAGTGCCTGGAATGAGTTGATGGATCCCAGTGGGCACTCAAAGAACCAACTCATCATCTCACTATCCAATGTTTCGCTGAACAAGTGGCAGAGGGTGGCGTCATCAAATCCCTTGTTGTTAGTGACCTTCTTGAAGGTGTCCATGTGAACGAAAGGGCCGGTCATGCCGTTGTAATGTGACATCTTTAGTATCTTTGAATGAGCTGGTCTGACGGCTTGCAAGATCCTGGCGGTGAATGGTCCTGGTCTAGACGCAAAGAGCGGATTTGGAATTGGCGCTAGGGCGCTTGTCTCCGCTCGGATTAGCCTTTGCTCTAATTGCTGCATTCTCTCTAGGATTAAGGCGGTTGTGTCACCAGCGGGCCCTGCCTAGAGATTCCTCTGAACCAGCTCCCGTCTGGGGACAGGTGGATTGCCCTCGGTCTTGGCCCTAGATGCCAAATAGTCGGCATGCGACTGTGACTCCACTTCTTGTTCCATAATTAGGCGGGGCAGGGGAGGTGGGCCCATTCCCAATAGTTCTGGTGGGTTCGGCGATACCTGCATTTGTATTATTGATACTGGTACCAATCCGCCGGTATTGGGTCAACTACGTCTGGTGCTCCGCAATTGCTCGCTCTGCGCTGGGTTAGCATTTGCCTCCAGCGCCCTTTTCAGCTCGTTGAATTTTGACATTAGCATGGCCACTTGCTTTTGGGCCTCAGCCTTCTCTCTACGCTCTTTTTCACGCTCTTTATTCGCCTTGTGAAGGTCCGCTAATGCCAGCTCATACATAGCGGCGAGATCCCAGCTTGGTGGGCAACTGCTGCTTGGTCGTGCCTCCGCTGTAGTCTAGGTCAGCGGGACCTGGGATGAGTCCTGGGGTTCCACGCTAGGATTGACCGGCATGTTGAATAGTGCTCGGTTAACGTTAACCGTTGGGTTAACGTTAACCGTTGGGTTAACGTTAACCGTTGGGTTAACGTTAACCGTTGGGTTAACGTTAGCCTTGGGGTTGGCGGGGTGGGGGTTGGCAGATTGATCCGCTTGCTCCTCAGCGTTTCCCCCGCTACCGTTAGTCATGGTGATTGTTGTGGTGGGATGACCTTTTGTTCAAGGATTCCCACAGACGGCGCCAATGTTAATGCTTTAGATTTGGGTGGTAGCCCAAGCCTTTGTTTAACGCTGGTCCAGTTGGCGGACCGCTACTTGGATGTATTGATGACCTCCGCTATCTGTCAAGTGAAATTCAAAGGGCTTCAGAGGGAGACCGCGTTGGGCGGTCCTCTCTTCTCCAATGCCTAAGTTAGTCCATGTATTTGTGTTGACATAATAACAATTGGTAAGTAGTTATTGCGTAATTAATGAGGAGAGAGGAGAGAACCTTTTATATGTGGGGAAACCTTTTATAGGTGGGGAAGAGGTTGATCACTTCCATGTTCTCGATGTGGGACTAATGTGCTTCAGTTCCCAGCTTCTGGAGCTTCTGCTGCTATCTTGAAGCGGCGCATCAGCGGTGATCTGGGGGTGAGCCGGGGCTCAGGCGGTAGCCTGCTTGGCTGTGTTTCCGTAGGTCATCCCGCTGGCTGTAGCATGAGCGTGGCTCATTATAGCGAATTATGCTTGGCAAATGCTCATGCAAGTACGTGTAAGTACAAGTGTAAATTGCATTAAGATCTTTGCACCCTTTGCGAATACTGAAAGTAAAAATTCAAAACTGAAATTTTAAATCAATCTCTTCTTTTGCTCATAGTTGTTCACATACTAATCTTTTGACTTGGATTGAAATAAACTAACAATGAAATTGAAAGAAAACATTTTAAAAATGGAAGTAAATCAGATTATGATTTTATTAGCACACTTTATTATATTTTAATTTTTTTATTGGTATAAATTAAATGAGAGATTTTCATTTAAAAAAAAAACTTTTTTAATTGGATATGTCATATAAGGATATTTTTAGAAAGAAAAATATGTTTGATAAGTAAATTTAATAATTGATATTAAAATGTAGGGTGTAAACACCGTGTAATGAGCAAATAGGGTAAACAAAAAAAAATTGATAGGGTGGCAATAGCAGCACCCAAAACTGTTCATCATTTGTCACCATATTTTAGGACAAATGTAAGAGAAAAAGCTATCACAAATTAGAGACATACACCCTAAACCCTAAATCCTATATACAAATAATACTTTTGTCACTACTACAGTACTACTATATAATCATATATCTCCATAAATAGAACTAACTTTTCACGCTAAGGTGTTCCATTAGAATGTTCTCTAGTATGCAATTAATGTATAGGGTCAATGATATATATGACCACTTTTAGTAACTTTATTATTCCTTAGCCACCTAATATATTTTCCTCATAAAATCACCAAAACATAATAAATATCAATATTTATAAAAATGTCATTGTTGTTTTAGGGAATCGATATTTGAGAGAGAATTGTTGTGTGTTCTTATTGATAATAGGGGTCTCTTTATATAGAGGATTACAATGCATAGAATCTGAATTGTACAAGGAAAGGTAATCATACATTGAATGGATATCTCTAAGATTCTCCGAGATTACTCTAATTAAAACCCTATTACCACTAGGTCAAGTAACCTAGAGTTTAGGCCAGACACATATTCTGGATTTACTTGAACACCCCCCCTTGTGTCGCCCAAACGTGGTGCTTCTCTCGTTGCCTCATTAAAAACCTTGCCGAGTAACAAAACCCTGTGGGACAAAAATAACCTCGGTCGAAGGGGAAAAAGAGCACAACACACCATTCACTTTTCGAGACCATAAGCGTAGACATCTCCCCCTGATGTCTGCATCTCCCCCTGATGACTACGGTCATAGTTCGGATAATTTCAGCAAACGATGCTACCAACACGTTTCTCGAAAGTGGAATTTAGGCAATGACTTAGTGAGCAAGTCTGCCACACTGTCCTCAGATTGAACCTAGTTCACTTTGATCTTGAGGAGAGTCTGTTGTTACTGATTGTACTTGGTGTTGTCGCTTTGATGTAGCCTTGCTTCATTTGTTCAAAACAAGCAGCATTATCCTAAATGCTTGTAGGCTTATATATGGTAGACTTTAAACCACAATTGTTCGAACATGCGTAATTATGGATCCAATCCATATACATTCACGAACCACTTCGTGAAGAGTAATGATCTCTGCATGGTTCGAAGGTATAGCGACTAGGGTCTGTTTTGTAGACCTCCAAGATATCATAGTCTTTACCCATGGTGAACACTTAACCAGTTTGGGAAGACATTTTGTGTGGGTCAGAGAGATACCCAATATTAGCAAAACCTTCCAAAACACATGTCATTTTGGGATGAGGATAGCGGACGCAGGCCAGTGTTGGCGGCGTTCCTGGTGTATGATGGGTTTGAATCCATCATCTCTCTGTAGGAATAGAATAAGCCCATATCAATCATACATCTCAACTACCGAATGATATCTTTTACACCAATCCAATAGTGTCGCGTTGGCGCAAAGCTATATCTAGTTAACAAGTTCATAACATATGAGATGTATGGTCTTGTGCATTGAGCTAAGTACAATAATGCGCCTATTGTACTTAAGTATGACACTTTTGCCTCTAGCACATCTTCGTCATCATCCTTCGGACGATCTTGGGGATGCTTGAAGGCTTGACCTTTTCAAAATACCTAAGCATCTATTAACACGATGCTCAAGTTCCAAACCGAGACATGATCGTGTTCTCCCAAAATCCTTCATCTCAAAATCAGATTTCAAGTGTTCAGCGGTTTTCCTTAATTCTTTAAGGGTTTCCAATGAAGATCATGTCCAACATGAACCGTGATAGAATATGAAACTTGTTATGGAAAAGCACAGACATATCCCTTTCCAATCAAGTAGTCACTTTAGTGAGCATTTCCACATCTTTGTCAAACGCGCTCCGTGGTCTAGAGCCACTTGACTTGGGTAAATGAAGTTCACCATGAACCTTCATGTATATTCTGTATCTAGATCCCCATATAGATACGTAATGACCACATTTGTAAGCTGCATGTTCAGTTATTTAGAAACTACCAAACTGACAGGGTAGTGGAGTGCAATGATATCCATTACGAGAGAATATATCTCATCGTAGAGTATTCTAGAGTGTTTTGTGAGAAGCCTTGTGCCATAAGACGAGATTGCCATCTCTTTTTCTCATCACGCTTTCTAATGAAGACCCATTAGTCCATAGGTTTTATGTTAGGAGGTGTTGGCATCACTGGCTCAAAAACCTTCCTCTTCGTTAGAGAATTCAACTTAACCTGGATCGCATCTTTCCATTTAGGCCAAATTTCTCTACGTTGGCATTCACTCATCTACAGAGCATGGTTTAATATCATCGGACTCAACAAACTCATGCACAACGAAATGCGCAACTACATCATCACTTATGATGGTTTTTCTATCCCATGTCTCATGTACTCTAGTGTAATTTTCAAAGAGCTCTATATTCTCAGGAATAGATTCTGATGTTGAGGCCTCCCCCAACAATAATCATAATCCGGAAGATTCTCATGAGATGGAGTTTGAGTGTCGATGATCCAAGGATTGGGTTGTGCCAAAGTATCCTTCTAACCCACGGGCCTCCCATATATCCTAGCTGGGGCCATGGCCTGTAACTCTAGAGTGCCACTTTCTTTGGAATTGGTGTCATGCCTACCTCCATGTAGGGTGGCACTACGTCCTCTTGTAGGGACTTCCTTCCTTGCAGGCATATATGCAGCAGATGTGTGATCTCGTCACTTTAACAGGGATCGAGATGGGACATAGTGGGAATAGTGGGAACAGGCCACGACAATTCCTATCTTTCCTGCTGAACATTTGTGTTCTTATCTCCCCCTAACGACGAGAAGACTTTCTCATCAAAGTGACAACCCGAAAATCAAGAGGTAATGAGATCGCCTTGCAAGGGCATTAAGTGGCGGACGATTGTCGGAGTCTCAAATCTAACGTAATTGCCCATTCGTCTATAAGGACCTGTAATAATGTGTTGTGGCAGGGCAATTGGCACATAAAGGGCTCATTCAAATGTGCTTAAGTACGAAATACTTGTACCCAGTCACTAGCTGTAACGTAGAGGTAGATTGAGTGGCGGTGGGTCGTAGACGAATTAGCATAGCTGCATGTGATATTGCATCACCCCAAGCGGATATAAGGAGATTGGTGTGCATTACCAATGTCCGGACTACCATCGTAGTCGTTTCCGCGAGACCATTGGGTGTGTTTATGGGAATATGATGTCCAACATCAGTCCCAGTGATATGCAATTACCATCGAAAGTTTTCGATGTAAACTCTTTAGTATCGTCAAATCCAATTGACTGAATATGATGATCCGGGGAGTAAGCCCATTGTTATATGATATGTGCTATGAGTGTAAGATAAGAAGTATTTACGTGGACAATGGCACAACACGTGACCAGCGTGTTTGCGTGTCAACCAACATCATGAGATATTTAAACGTCCGCAAGTTGGTTGAATCAGTCCACAAAATCCCCACGGACTCTATGTAAGAACAAAATGACTATTTTCATATCCTTTACATAGGATGGTCTCAGTCCTAATTTCCCTAAAGAACGGGCTTTGTAAAACGAGCGAGAGACTTTAGAAGCAACCAATGAGGATTTTGGTTGGGCCTGAGTGTCTGAAACGCTATTTGAAGCAAAGTCAGTGATTGCAGCATCACTTAGGGCATCATCACCATGATGGACGCCTTTTATGGCGTCATGGATAGCTATGCCAGCCATAGGCTCGTGGTGTACGGATCATGACTAGGATGACCATGTTAAGTCTTTAGCAGACGGATCATCATATCATGACTAGGATGACCTATCCTGTCGTGACAAAGCCAATATGTGTCTAAATCCAAGAGATCTTCTCTCATAACTTTATTGGATTTAATAGCTTGAATAGTGACATAGAGTCCACTAGAGAGACACATAAACTTCTCTAAGATGCGCCTTTGTTCGCAATCATTAGAGGTATTTCAAAGGAACTCATTTCCGTTCTCTACATGCGTTTTCGCATGGAATCCGTTGGCTATTCATAGGTGCAATTTGCCCTAGGAGCGTAGAGAGTTTATTTGACAGTAATCAATGTGCCATTTTGGAACTTGGGCTATTCCATGTCCTTGAATTAGTACCGATGACTCAACCATCGTAGTCACAAAGTAATATGCTTAGAATCAAAATTAAATCATAACGAAAAGAACTCGAAATTTTATTCATAAGCCAACGGAGTACACCATTGTTTCTTAACCATTAGGAGAATCTAATCCAAATGCTATCTAATGCAAAACAAAGGTAGTCGTTTGACTTCTTTTGGTAACTTCAAAATAAATATGACCAGGTGAGTAGAGAGATGTCGGTGGAGCAAAGCTCGCTTAAGTACCACTTATCTCAAAACCTCCCTAGACATCATACTCATTTTGGATGAGCCTATGTGAAGAAAAACTAAACCAATCGCATTTACTACAAAGTATATGACAATTGCCTATTACATCTCTTGAAAAAAATAAGGATTGAATTTAGTTTACCCCCCTGAGGTTTGGGGGTAACTTCATGTTAGTCCTTATGGTCTCAATTTAATCAGAAACATCCCTAACCTTTTAAATTTCACTCAACCGTGTCCAATTTGTCAAACCCCATCCAAATCAGACGTTAACTATGATGATGGGACCTATTTTAAGGGCTAAAATAGTCATTTCAAGACACAAAAACCTCACCCAAAAAAAAGAAAAAGAAAAAAACCTCCTCCGTCTTCCTTGAATCCTTGATCCTCCTAATCATAGAAACCCCAATTTTTTCTCTACTTGTGTCACTCTTCTCAATCTCTCTCTTTCTCTTAGTCACTTGGGGTTTATACAAGAGCCTCTGCACATCTAAATCTAATCTAAGATCGATGGAGAGTTCCGAAACCGATCGTCGTTTGCAAGCGCACGGGTAACAATGTCCAACGCATCATTAAGACCTCTGACGGAAATCTCTGTAACTTTGCTCTTACTTCCTCTTCCTCCAACCACGACCACGACGATGGAGACAACAGCAGCTCTAGAAAACGCATGAGGCAAGACCGTGGCTGCAACGTCGTGAATGCCTGTCAGGTCCGCTGTGAAACCCTATGATGCTGGGATCTGAATACTGGGGAGTTGGAGAAACACACAAGGGGCATCGGCATGAAATTGCTGATGAAGATGGGCTATAATGGAGGTCGACTTGGCAAAAACGAGAAAGGTATTGTGAGCCCAATTGAAGTTTGGGTCGGGTGCCTGCAGTTAGTTCAGATTTGGAGTCTGGTTCGTTGATGCCGGGATTGATGGTGGACATAGGAATTTGGTACGGGATCCATCGTAGTGGCTATTTCCAGTACCACAATTCAGTCTGTAGAATTCTGTCATGGAGCAAGATGGGATCTTTCTTGTTAAACCAAGTCTGTAGAATTCTGATTTCCTTATGGATTGTTACTGATGGTTTGATGACTCTTATCAACAAGGTCTGACGTGGGTCGTCGCCGGTCATGTCTTCCACATTTCGGTGAACCACAACAAGAAGAGGAGCAGACTGTGGTTGGTGTTTGTGTAAACGAAATTACTGGGTTGAGATCTGGGATGGTTTGTGTGTTTGCTGGTGTAGTATACTGGGCTTAAACCCATGCCCCAATTTTTGCCGGAACTGCTAGTGGTGTTTAATTGTTTAAACCCACACCCTATCGCAGAACTGCTATCAGAAATATGATTCAGAGGGCAAGAGACCAAAATGACGTCGGATTACTCCTAAAGTGTACCCCTAAAGGCCTAAAGTGGGTGTTTTTTTTGTTATCTTTTTTTTTTTGTGTCGTGAAATGACTATTTTAGCCCTTAAAATGGGTCTCATCATCACAGTTAACGTCTGATTTGGACGGGATTTGACAAATTGGACACAGTTGAGTGAAATTTAAAAGCTCAGGGGTGTTTTTGATTAAATTGAGACTAGAGGGACTAACATGAAGTTACCTCTAAACCTCAAGGGGGTAAACTGAATTTAATCCAAAAAATAAAGACTTAAACATAATTGGCGATCTATTGATCCCAGCCAGATTTGTAGTCTTCAACCCTTCACTCTAGATCATCTTCTTGATCTTCTTGTTCTACATAGTGAGTTTCTCTTGCTTCACAATATGCTTTGTAGGCGGTGACAATTTCTTTACGAGCTCTACAAATGTGTGCCCAATGACCGGATACTCCACATCGAGAACATACATCTCTTTGCTCAAACTCCATTGATTGAGGCACTTTGAAAGCGTCATTTAGATGGCTCTTAGTGTTGGTGGCACCACCAACATGGAGAGGCGTTGCCTCTCTCTCTCTCTCTTTCCACGTTGACCTCTTCGGTTCCGTAATCGCCTATTTTGGCAATCACCTTCCCAAGTAAAGTGATTATATGGACCAAAACGTCCAGAAGTATCCCTAAGATTAGGGTTTCGCTCTTGGTGCCCTCTCTTAGGATTCCAGAATATGCTCTGTTTCCATGGATCTCGAATTATTGTTCTTCACAAGGATGTTGTCATGCTTTTCAGCGACATTCATAGCTCCAATGAGCTCATGAAACCTTGTGATACGTCCTGCAGTAACATCGATTCGATAGTTCTTAGCAACCATCAAATACAGTGACGGGGAAGGTAGAGAGAGTCTTCTCAATCAACATCGCATCTGTGATCTCTTTACCACAAAATTCCACTAAGGATTTAATGCAAAGTGCTTCCGAGTTGTAGCCAATAACTGACTTGAAATCACAGAAGTGGAGGCTATGCCATCTCACTTCAAGGTCAGGAAGCAGGAAGTCACGGACGTTGCCAAATTTTTCTTCGAGTGAGACCCACAACCTTCTGGAGTCTTTTTCATTCATACACTCGTACTGGAGCGAATCATCCATATGACAAGTCATTAGGATGATGACTTTCGCCTTATTTGCCTCTAAGGCTGCTCTATTTGCTTCCAAAGCTTGAGCTTGCTCAACATTTAGCAAGTCCTGGCTAGGCTCGAGAATCGTATCCAGGATTCCATCGGCCTTGAGATGCTGGCAGACATCACAAAACCAGCTGTGATATCCAGAGCCAGTTGTTCCCAATGGAGCAAAGTTCAATTTGTTCAGGTTACTCATCCTGAAAGAGAACAAGAAATTAGGGTTAGTTTCGGAGCGTAAAAGGCTACCACGAAAACATATAAAATTTCTGAGCGTAGTTGCTCCCAAGAAATTATGAATTTTTTAGCGTAATTGCTTCCAAGAAATTAGGAATTTCTGAGAGTAATCGCTTCCAAGAAATTCAATTTCAAGAGGTATTGGATTAGATCGAAACAATGATATAAGTGGTCGACCATAAATGCTCTACAAACTCTAAATTTGGAGATCTCAACAAGCTGCAAGCTTGGAGTGAGCACAAACCCCCACAGTTCGGCTTAATTAGGTTTCCCCTATGATGAAGAAAGGGGGGTAGAAGAAGGGAGTTTGCAAGTCTCCGAGAAAAAGAAGAGAGAAAAAATAAAAACTTAAAAAATGGGAACTTTTAGTAAAAAATACCTTGAAATAGTGATCGAAAAGTCGCCGGAAAATCTTGCAGGAAATCTGGTCAGAAAAGTCGCTCGAAATCTAGCTTGAGGTCGCCAGAAAAGTTGCCGGCAGTGGCTGACTGGAGAGTTGACCTTGGCTGGGCTGCTCCCTCCCCTTCTTTTTTTTTGACTTGGGCTCGCCTCCCTCTTTCTTTTCTTCTTCTTTCTGGCAGGTGGGCAGCGTGCATCTCTTCTGGCGCTGGGCTCATCTAGAGGAGATTTGGGCTTCGTCAGATCTGGGCTAGGTCGCTTGCAGGTGCAGGGATCAATGGGAGGCTGGAGGTTCAAGAATTGCAGAGGTTCTGCCGGCCGATTCAAGAACTTTTCGGTCGGTTTAGGTCCTTATCTTTTTGGTTCATGATTTCTGGATTCAAGGCGCCTATAGTGAAAAAAATTCATGGTGGAAAAAGGATTGGAACTATGCAAACTGGTCAGGGGACTATATTTCACTTCTTGAGGCCAGTTTGGGGCTTTTTCGGCAAGTTCTTGGGTGTCGCCGCCGATTCTGGGCTCCTAGGATTGAGGGCTTCAATATATGCAGCGGTGGTTGCTAGGGATTGAAGGCTACGAATTAGGGTTTCAGGGTTAGGACTTCGTGCTGATAAGGTGTTTTAGGGAATCGATATTTGAGAGAGAATTGTTGTGTGTTCTCATTGATAATAGGGGTCTCTTTATATAGAGGATTACAATGCATAGAATCTAAATTGTACAAGGAAAGGTAATCATACATTGAATGGATATCTCTAAGATTCTCCGAGATTAACTCTAATTAAAACTCTATTACCACTAGGTCAAGTAACCAAGAGTTTAAGCCAGATACATATTCTGGATTTACTTGAACAATCGTATTTTAAATTTTCATTATTTACGAGAATCGAATGTCACAACATCCAAAAAAAAAACTATTGTTATTAATTGAAAAGCTAATGGAACGAACAAAAAAGCTACTATTGAAGAACCAAAAAGTTATTGTCATTCTTCAGAAAAGTTAATGTAACTCATAAGAAAAGTCACTCCCATCTTTTGAAAACCTATTACCGACTGTACATGCATAACATCACTGGGCATAATCGGCTAGGACTTGGACCCTTCTCCATGTGTCCAAAACATCCCAACAGTTGAACAGTGTTACCTTCGGCAACACAAGTTTTGTCTGAGCTCAGGCTCAGGGCAAACCCGACCTTGACGCGCCGTTACACACGACGAACACGGCCTCTCAGAGAAGCCTGCAAGCTAAAAACTAAAGCTTATCAGTCCCACATCAGGAACAAAATGGAACTCCCATCTCCTCTCACCTATAAAAATCTCTCTCTCTCTCTCTCTCTCTCTCTCTCTCTCTCTCTCTCTCTTCATTATGACATACATATTTATTATTTACTTAATGTTACCTTGTTAACACAAATACATTAACTAACTTAGGCATTGGAGAAGCGAAGATCGCCAACCGCGGTCTTTCTCTTGATGCTAGTGTATTTTATTTGACAGGTGACGTTGACACTTACCTTCACTAAACCAGCTGAGACTCCAGGCACATGCCTGGGTTAACAAGATCGGACTCCTTCTAAATCTTGAGCATTAACATCGACTAACTGAAAATTTACTGTTATTATCTAAACACTACAAAAAAGAATTCTAATAGCCACAGCGCAAGGCCGTCGCGGAAAGCCAAATTGCCGTCATAAAAGACCAACGACGATGGCAATGCTGCCGATGTCGTTGGTGGTGACGCCATTGCTATTTGCGACGGCAATTACGCCGTCGCATGAATTTTAACTACAGCAATTATGCCGTCGTAAAAAGCAATAGCGACGCCACCTACCACAACAGATTTATTTGCCGTCGCAATGGTCACCATAGGTCAATTGCGACGGAAACTCTGCCGTCACAAAGTATGAATTAGTAAAAAAAAAAAAAAAATCTGGCATGCATTTTTGCCTACCAGATTTTTTATATTATTTTCTATTTTTTGCCAAAATCCATACAAATGGGAAAGTAGTATGGTTTTTTTTTTCTTTTGTTTTTTTTTTTTCACATTGCGTTCAACAACTTGAGTATCCAAATCAGATTATCTATAAGTACGTAACCAACAAAGTCTGGAATCAAATATAATAATGAGATATAAATACTGGATAGATAATTTAATTTGAGGTATGATTATAAAGATACAACATTGGACTAATAAAATGATAAAACTACAGAAAAAGGAAAAAGAAAGTAGTTGAACTGCAGTACTTGTGACATTTAACCAACATTGCTTTTCAACCTCCAATTTCATCATTGCAATCCTGAAAATAAAATATCCAAAGTGAACGCATGTAAGTTTGTTATCACCAAGAGACCACAAATATTTTTCCTTTTATTTACAGGTGAATTGAATTCCAAGTTACATGCGTAAGTCTCAAATGGCAAATAACTCAACAACTATCATATTCAATCCATAGTCAGAACATTGCAGTCATTCAAGTTTAAAGGTGCAGATGGCATATTTCTTTACCAGACACCAAGACCCTACACACTCATCCAGTTGTGCAACAACTCATTCATTAAATAGATGAAAGCCAAACTGTTAAGTTTATAAACAAACTTCTTCCTAGTTTAATCTAGTTTATAAACAAACTCATTCATTACACATCAACCTCTTCTCAGTTCAAAGAAGCAAATCATTGATCATAGGTGCAAAATGAGAATAAGAGTATATAACCTACACAATTTAGAATAAGGCTGAACTGATATAGAGATACATAATATGAAATGAGTTTTAAATAAAAGAAGAGCTGAACTACTTTGAGTTGTGAAGTGTTTCCATTTTTGAAATTTTCTATATAGTTCAATGTTTAGTAACAAAACTGAGATTTGGTACGTATGCCTGCATCTTTTACAAAAGATTGAGCTTGAAATATGCAATACAAGGATACTTGTCAACATTTTAATTGTGGGTTCAAGAAAGTCTTTTCAACATCTTTCACAGAACACAATACAAAGACAATTTCCACCACCTATATATACTATGTTTCACATATATCACGTTGCAAACAAATCCATTTATTTACCACAAAGGGAATTGCAATGGTTAACTTTTCTAAGCAAAGCTTCAAAAAATATAAACTAGCCATGATTCAAGTCTTAAATGCATTATCACATTGATAGTACTTATCACATTGATAGTACTAATCCTACTAGCGGTACTTAATAATCAATCAAACAACCATGACCACAAATATATTAATTCTGAAGGATCCAATCCTAGAAACTTAGTCATATTCATGCATATACCAAATCACAGGACCAACAAATCATAATGCACTCAACTTAAAGAAAATTATAAAGAAGATGACCTTCAAGTGAGCAACGGCTTTGTCCTTGTCAGTGAACACTCCAGTAGACTCCATAACAATATCGGCACCAACCTGACCCCATGGGATCTCCTCTGGGTTTCTGTAACAAACAAATCACATAATTGATTTAGCACTTGGATCTATAATCGCATACTTCACAGTAACTACAAAATTAACTCTATGTAAACCATTATGAACTCTAACATATAATGGCAGAAGTAAAGCCCAAAAGAAAAACCTAAATCTCTTAAGAGGAGCTACAAAGGGACCTCGTAGCTCTTTCGATCTTCAAAATAGACTAAGACCCTAACGTATCCTATTAGAATGAAAACCAAATCTAATTAACAGAAATTAAAAGGAACTCTGACATACAGATGTAAATAGTACTGACCTTTTCCTTTTGTTTCTCACCCAGAGGAAGGATCTTGAGAGGAACGATTGGTTTGTAGATAGCCTGGTAAACTCGACAGGACCGAAATCGAAGCAATTAGTCGGCGGTTACATTCTACTATGAATTTGGCAGATCTAGAGAGGAAAACAGCTTAAGGCAGTCATGGAGAGAGAGGAGGAAATCTAAAAGTATTCATCAGTGTCGGATCGAGATGGAGTCATGGGGTCAAAGAAGAAAGAGAGCAGAGCAGAGAAAGAAAAGAAGTTTTCTTCTAATCAAAGAGATAGAATCGTTCAGATATTGTTAACACCACCCTAAAGTGACGGCAAGTGTTTTGTAGTAGCATACTGTTAAAAACTTGCGACGGCTAATGCTCGCTGAAGTAAACTCATAGTGGTTGGTGACCACTAGAGGCGACGACATTTAATACGGTCGCAAAATCTCTATACAATTGCGACGGTCAAATTTTTCTGTCGCGAAAGAGTAAGCTTTGGCGACGGCAATTAAACGCCGACGCAAATTAGTGAAGCCAATTGATCTTTTTTGTAGTGAAATAAGTACTGTCATATTCACGATAATCTTTTGAAATGCTACCAGCATCAATGTTACTATTGATGAATAGAAAAGCTACTACTAGAGAACCAAAAAACTATTGACCCGTTATCAAACCAAACCTAACCGGTTCGGATATCCATTATTCGGACATCTTTTAACGGTGGTCTGGCGTAGATGTGTTCCTATTTGTCTATCTCTTTGCAAAATATATATATATATATATATATTGATTACTGCCTCAAAGCTAGTACGGTTCAGGTTGACAGATTCAATCCGTCCACTGGTTTATGCAAGTTAGATACCTTAGCGATCATCAATTTGGCTAAAAATTTACAAAGATGATCTATACACTACTACCTAAAAACTGAACAGTCGAGATATGGATATGTGACCGAAAAGTGACAAAAAACTCGAACTTCACACGTTAATTTCAAAGCGGAGCTCCATTCTGGATAAAATATATATATATATATATATATATATATATATATATAGATGACCTTATCAGATATAAAACATATTGTG
>LYNE01000004.1:181057-193095 GCA_001662545.1 Rosa x damascena | reverse complement strand
AATATATATACACATTAAGAAAGCTCAAGGATTGGATTTCACTCCTAGTTTAGGTCCACAATCTTTGTCATTCATTCCTTGCTAATGGGTTGAAACGAGTACTTCCGGAGTTAGTGATGGGAAGAATATCAGAATGCTTTTGTCCCTAATTGTTTAATTCGTGACAATGTTATAACTCGGGCATTGATGGACCTTTCCCCATCATTTTACCAACCCTGGAAGTTGATCGAAGGGACACATACTTTCATAACCTAAAAGTTCTTTGATTACTTTTCCATTTACTAGAAGTTCCAGAGCTCCAGTTTATCTTCAACGTCCAACCAAAAGACAGAATTAGATACAAAAACAATGATTGAGAGTTTCACTCTATACATGAAGAATCAAAAGCTGCGTGTATATGTTCTCACGCCGTCCTCGAAGAAAATGAAAACATTTGATCTTTAGGGGCGTACCACTTAATTCGTTGTTCGGAATCACCGACCATCAACATTATTTTGAGACATAGAATGAATGGCTTTAGGAGGTGATTGGCCCATTATGCTTGTACTTGCCGATGAGTTGTTGAAGCTAAAATCAGTTCCTTTAGTTGTCATATCAGTCGCTAGGTTGGTGACAGTACTTGCACCATCCAGTTTTGTTAGGCTGGTGACTGTCGTTAAATCATCAAATTTCCAGTCTGTCAAGTAACCGGGCTTTGAAGTTACTGTTGTCACTTCCATATCTCCTGAAAGCATTCCCACTACACGGGACATGGATGGTCGTAGCATTGGTGATGTTTGAGTGCACAAAAGTCCTATTTTGATTATTCGTTGTGCTTCTTCCTCATTGAATTCAGATAATCTAGAGTCCACTAGTTCAACTGCCCGTCTGTTTTCATGCAATTGCCAAGCCTACGAAGCAAGAACACAATAGTATCATTAAAAATGAAACATATGCAGAAGATAACTAAAAGGCATATAATGATCAACCTGTGTTTCAAGAAGTGCTTTTAGAATCATGAAGCAATGAACACATCAAAGAGTCAAACACTGAAAAAAACTCGGAACATTTGTGGCAAGGAAGGATAGACAGGGAGGACAACAACGAAAAGTTCTTACCCATTCGAGAAGATAAGTCATTTCTTCACCCAAACTCGGATCAGAATTTGGCCTACCACTGACAATTTCAAGAGCCACAACACCAAAGGCAAAGACATCAGTCTTCTCTGTAAGGTGTCCACGCATGGCATATTCCGGTGCAAGATACCCACTGTATCATTGACAATAGCATAACATGTTTGTAAGACAAAAAGGGAATGGAAAACTAATATTTGAAAAGAAAATAAGGTGACCGAATCTTGTAAGATCTTACAATGTTCCCGCAACACGGGTACTTATGTGGGTCTTTTTCTCATCAAAAAGCTTAGCCAAACCAAAATCCGATATCTTGGGGATGAGATTAGTGTCAAGCAGAATATTACTGGCCTTCACATCTCTGTGTACAATTCGAACCCTTGATTCTTCGTGAAGATAAGTTAAACCTCTAGCTATGCCCAAGCATATATTAAAACGTGTTGACCAATCAAGATTTAAACGTCTCTCTCCTGATTCATGCAATCCATAATAACAAATTCTTTTAGTGCTTTGTATTATATCACGCATAATGCATTATAAATTAACAGTCTTATTCTCATACCAAATAATGCTTGATCAAGACTGTTGTTCTCCAGATACTCATAGACAAGGAGCCTTTTAACTCCCTCAGTGCAGAATCCGTACAACTTTACCAGGTTATTGTGTTGCACAGCAGATATAGTGGCAATCTCAGTTACAAACTGGTTCTTTCCTTGGTGGGATGCTGCAGACAATTGCTTCACAGCAATTACTCTTCCATCACTAAGTGTTCCCTATCAATCAAAATATTATGAAAAAAAAAAGTTTAGCAAGATTATTATATGCACATTGTCCAGTATCTGTAGTGAAAACGCGAGTTCAGCAACTAAAGAGTTCGATGGGTTGAATATTGTAATGTTTTAGGATGTCATGGTCAACATTCAGGCATATGAACTAGGTATGTAGAAGTGCAACGCCTGTATCGACTAGTAAACATTAACACATGGATCCTCTTTTATTAGAATAATAACTTACTCTATAGACAGGTCCAAATCCGCCCTCTCCAAGCTTATGAGCTTCATCAAAATCGTTTGTAGCTGTCTTTAGTTCAGGATAACTGAAGGTAAGTGGTCCAACATCTATCCCGTACAGCTCTGCAAATTTAACATAACACACTGTTATGTCAACTGTAAGCCTGTTCTTCAGCCAATCAGTTTCCCTTCTCCTTTTTTATGTTTTTGTTTTTTCTTTTCCAGTTAACCATCAAGTATGCATCTACTGAAACACGCTAAATGTATCTGACATACAAAGAGTTTGCAATGAAAAAATAATAAAAAAAAGTTTGAACTACGAAGTGATATAGAACAATGGAGTCACTAAAACCAAATGATGCAGAACAAGGAAAATAAAAAGAAGATAATAGATAAAACATTTAAAGAAGAGTAACAGAAAACTAAGAGAACTTATGAATATTGGGAATCTTCATCACTTAATGATCAAAGCCTCAAGTTACTATTACTAAATAAATAGTAAATTAAAAAATTCTAGTCCTAGATAAGAACGAAATAGATTGAGCTTGATTTATGAGCATCTATAGCAAACACAGAATTTAATTGCAATTGCCACAGCCTAATGATAGATTTCGTTGAACAAGAAAAGAAGTAGCAGTTTACCTTCGTCGTCATCAGGGTCAGACCTTTTTCTTCTTTGAACAAGATAAAAAGCCACAAACAACAGAACCAAAAGTACTCCACCACCCACAACAATCCCAACAATCAGCCCAGTTCGATTCTTCTTACTAGTTGGAGGGTTGTTACTGACAGTAGGTATGAAATCTGTACAAAATCTCTTTAGTTGATTATGTGAAACCACTTCTTAAAACATCTGAACCTAAACATGCTAAATTGCATCTCAAATTTCCACATTATATTACCCGGTGTAGCACTGATGGCTGCAATAGCAGGTCCATAAGTACCCCGCGCAGGTACGCAGCAAGTCCCCTTTCCAGCCCAAAAGAGATGGATTTCAAGGTAGTTCTCCGAAACATGAGCCGTGTATGGCTTCTGAACAGCTCGGAAAGATGACATACCTGCCTCCTTTAGTATATCAAAATCCTTTGATACCAGAATGCCCTGAAAAGTAATAAAGGAGGATATTAAGTTTACTTAGTATGAGAGAGTACAGTGATGCTGATTCACTATAGTTTACCATAGAGATTGGCATATTTAAGATTTGAAATGACAGAATTATCGAGGTTTCAGAAATTAATTGAGATGCGAAAGGTAGTCAACAGGTTATTGCAGCAGTAATGAACTAAACTTCGGGGCTAAAGAAGACATACGTGATGATTATTGGCAATAGATGGGGAGTGAAGGCCATATCAAGTAAGAGCTTGAGTAATTGAGTGGTGATTCTATGTCTACTCGGATACTTTTGGATCTACTCCATATATCCATCAGATTTTAAAATGACGAATATAATTGATAAATTTGTTATAAGACACTTGATCTAATTTATTCAATTCAACAATTTAATATACCAAGAGAACCCCAAGTCAACTTCACTAATTCAATAAGGAAAAGTTATCCTAAGCGCTCATAACATGGTTTTATATATGAAAGAAAAGTTTAAGATGATACAGACCTGGATATAAATATCAAAAAGACGTTTCCCAAGAAATTTCCCGGTAGTAGCAGCCAGAATGACATGTTCTGCAAACTTGAGGTTCACGGTGTAGTTACCATTCTCAAGCCCCAAGCCAAAGTATCTAATTGATGAAGCAGAGAGCCTTGCAGTCTGGAATAGCACAGAATCAAAAGTATTTGTGAATTGAGATGAGGAGAAACTTGTATACTGAGGATTGGTACTGCCAGTGAAAGATCCGACATTGCTAACTCCCCATCTGCTTGTGCCAGTCACAAAATATGAAGCTGGTCCAAGGGGCTCATTTTCCTTCTCATACACAATTCCATCGGAGGAAGACGTAATCTCAGGTCCTCCACAATTAATCCCAAAATTATAATCTGCAGAAAGATGCAAGAGCACCTATCAGAGAATGGTCACAAAGGCATTTTAACTTACAATAACAATGGTTAAGGCTTCGACCATACTTACAGATTCCAGGGCCACGATTGCAAGGAAAGTTTCTTTGAAGGCAAGCCAACCCTGAAGGAAGACCACTGAAATAAATATATAAGTAAACACCGAAATGAGTATGGCAGTTAATTTCTGGGTAGCAAGAAATGACCAGATTCTCAGGCCCCCAATTTTCTCACCATGAATAGCTTAATGTGAAATGTGCTCTACAACTAGTCCAAAAGGAAAAGAGAAATATTATTTATAGCTATGAGTTCTTGGCTACAATAATTACGTATGCTAATCATTGAGTGGTTGATACTCATGTCGCTTCTCATGGGAGGGCAAGGGACAACGGAAGGTTTGGTTAGATGCTAGGTCTGATTTTATATTCTATATAAGTAGAGATTGTATTTCTTAGTGATGACCAAGAAATTGATTTCTAGCTTCCGCATGATATTGGTGAAACATATATCTGGTACTTAGATATGATGATCATTGGATTGGTAGTGGGATCCTGAATTCCTGAGCTACAATTGAAACGACAAGAAATTTGATTTTTAGGTGCAGCCTGATAGAGGGGTATTACAATAGTAGCCACAGTTGCTATACTTAAGAACCAATACAATGACAGGCATATATTGTAAGTGAGATGCAACTCTCACATCCCTTACCAAAATGATCAAAACACTAGAGATGAGCTTAGAGTTAAAGGAATCACCTGCTCTGTAAACTTTCTATGCTGAAGTTGTTGGCAACTAAATTACTGCAAAATACACCCAATTGTCAATGTTAATTTCATCTAATAAAGGCACATTAGATACTCATAAAGGAAGCCCATCCTGCCAACCAAAAAAACTCTGTATACTTGGAAATATCACTAACGAACTAGCAAATCGTAATATAAGGAGAGTAAACAGTCATTAAACTAGAAGCCTTTTAACTGATAGAATAAAAATTTTGTCAAACAGAAACGTAATAAAAGCTAAATAAATAGTGGAATATGAAGACATACAGCTGTAATTTTTCTTCTTTGACCCAAGAAGGAATGCTCCCATCTAGATAATTGTACGACAAATCTCTGCATAGTGCATACATATCATGACAAAAAACATCAAATACCATAGTTCATAAATTTTAATATAACAATACTGTTATCATTATCAAACTTCACCATATGTCACATGATATTAATACTTTGATATATGATTTGTATCATGATAAGTTGAATATAAAACCTCATTGTCCCCCTGAACCCACTAGATTATATTTCAGGCTTTTGCTAGAATAGGAGTCCACATCATGAAGAGAAACAATTTGACTGACCAAGAGACTATGCTGTAGGACTAAGAATAAGCTCCAAACAATCTTGAAGGACAAACAATATCAAAAATACTTCAAGATTTTTATAAAGAATACATGACAACCTCCTATCAGTAAAGGCGTTGAGGGGATAAAGTACTCGGATTTAAGCTGTAACTGCCATTGCTACTTTACTATTTCATCATGTAGTTATGATTATTCTACTTGTGAGAAAAACTGTTCGCTACTTAATGTAGCTAACAGCATATCAATCTGTACTTCTAGGTAATTAGTTTCTTAGTTGTATGCATTTAGTATAATTAATCAACTCAAAAGAAATCTTTATACTACGTATCAAGGTCACTGTCAAAGTTAAGTGGGCATTCGAATCCTTCAAGTTCAGGAAGCGTGCAATTCAGGTAAAATCATCGCAATCTGTTCATTGACACAGAGATGACTTATTCAAGGGGTTTGATTTTGGCACTCTACCTTTCAACATATTTTACCACTTGCACTCAACTTTCTGCCCCTTAGAAGTGGAGTTAAACTGTGAAATTGGAGTGCCAAAACCACTACCCATAGTTAATGGAAACCAAATATATCAGAAAGCTTGAGTGTAATGCACTAAGACCTGTAACACATATGCTGAAAACTTACATATTGAGAAGAGATGCTGTCTTATACTCGGGAAGGGTGCCATTCAACTTATTGTTTCCAAGAAACCTAATTATGAAGACAGAAATACATGCCTCAATACTAAATGACTACAATTGGGTGGTGTATAAAACAATCAAGAGGGATTGGTGTATTACAAGATGGAGAGAGAACTCAAATTAAAAAGTGAGTCTGGTATCTGTCCAGTTAAATTGTTGAAGCTCAAATCCCTGGGGGAGGCAAGAATATAAATCAGTTACACACTTTAAGCCAATAAGAAGTAGTGGTAAAAATTCTTATAAGAAAAAGAAAAAAAACCATAATCATCATTCATCTAAAACTGGTTGATGCAATTGAATGGAAATTACTCTATTTAGCCTTGTATGCATTGCAGTCATGTTAGAGAAGAGGATAATGTTGCAATTAAGAAGTCGTATTGGTATCCTTCTGTATTTTAAAAGAAAAGTATTAAAAAAAAAAAAAAGTTCCAGTTTTGGCAATTTGGGTTTTCTCAACATGTATGGTCACCAATCACCAAGAAAAACTTACAGCTGAGACAAACTTTGGTATACTCCAAAATCGGAAGGAATTGAATCAGAAATATTGTTATTCCTCAGCTCTCTGCAGGGTGTGAAACCAAATTGCCATGATAAGTTTCACAAGAAAAACAAACAAGAAGAAAGCAGTATGATCCCGATGTTGTGATGGGTTCAAATATAAGTGAGAAATATTTGCCTTACAAGATATTTAGAGCCTTCATATTCTCAATAAACGCAAGAGAAGAGCTCCCATTGGCATTCGACAAATCACTAATGCGTCTGATATTACATCAGACAGCAAATGGTAAGCTTTGTAGATATGAGAAGATAAACAGAAAGTGACAAGTATATCTAGATACTCACAGCTCTTGCATAGAAGTCAGATTGGAAAATGCAAATGGTATAGGACCTTCAAAAGAGTTTCCTTGAAACCTCCTACAGTAAAATATAGTTAAAAACCCATAGAGCCTAACTAAAGGATGAAAATATTGTCAATAAACTGCAACTAAACAAAAGTAGTATTCATTTACAGTATCTTACAAGGAAGTAAGCTTTGACCAATTCCCAATGAAGTCTGGTATCCTGCCAGAGAGTTCAACATTTCTAGCCCAACTGCAACAAGCAAATGTACAAATCTCTTACACGTATAAACTATAAACCTTCAATCAATGCTTTTTTCATTTCTGGAAAATAAACATATTCGTAAAGCTCTTACAAAAATTCCAAGTTTTGTAGATTAGCAAATGTTGGTGGAATCTCACCGCTAACTCCCGAACTATCAATGTAACTGCCAAAGTAAACAATAATTAATTGTCACAAACGTATTGCTACCTTATAACTTTTTGTAAATTGACACCTAGCAGTCATTAGAGAAGAGATGAATGTCCAAAGTAAATTACTAAAATATGGTAATAGAAAATAATAGTTGTATTAGTTCCGATTTTGCAGATTTTGTAGCTATACAAATGCATATACCCACAGTTCACTATCCATTCACATATAACAAACAAAATTGAGGTTAGAAATTTTTTGTATGTAGGATCATTTCAAAACACCTGATACCCTCATGCCAAAGCTCTGAAAAAGAAATGAACAACATATCAAACTTACAGCTGTTGTAAATTGAATAAATTCCCTAGCTCAGATGGCAGAGAACCCGAAAAGTTGTTTCCTCCAAAAGCCCTACAAAATTGACAAGTAATCTCCAATTGATATTACTCTTTGGTGCAGATAATCAAGATTAAGTGCAAGCTGCAGGTATATGACTATAATTTTGAATCAAGCAATACAGAGACAACATTGAATAGGGAGACTACTAACTGGGACTATATTGGAAACATGTGTCTTAATATTTGAAATAAAGAAGATATATATGAAGAAAGCAGTCATATACATTAAGGTTTTTGCTTTAAATAAGAGTCCATCTGATCACACAGTCATGTAAAGCAGTTCTCTTGTTTTGAATCACACATTCAAACAAAGTCCCCCTAATCAGTGGTCTGAGTCTCCCAAATGAGAAAACTTACAATGATCTCAGTTCAGTAAGTTGTCCAAGTTCTTTAGGTAGCTCGCCTGATAAATCGTTGATGCCAACAGTCCTGGAAATTAAAATCAAATAAATCCATCGAATATAGCGTTCAAATAAAATGTTATAGATGTGCATACAAGTATTGCAAGCCAGTTAGATTTGCAATGGCTGCAGAGAGAGGTCCTGTCAAGTAATTCAGTGCCAAATTCCTACAAGACATGGGAGAAAGATTACAAATTGGGTAACTAAAGCGAGTCCAACTCAAGTGCACGAGTTCAGAGAAAGCATACAGATTGGTGAGAGAAGTCAAACTCCATAACTCGTCTGGAATTACACCAACAACTTTCAAGTCATAAACCTTCCTGCAAATTCAAATTATTTAAAGCTAAAAAATTGAAGTTCTAGAGAGCGGCATTGAAGTAAAATGAGAGATTAGAAGAGTAAATTACAGTTGGGTAATGTGGCAAATGGTGCTGGATTGATAAGAGCAGTCACATATGATTAAGGGGTTGTAATCGGTGTCATCAAATTTGGTGGCGTTTATGGCAGCTCCAGTGCATGGGTCTCCGGTTGTGTTCCATTGCTCCGGATTGGCCCGAATCTTCCATTTCTCAAATACTGAATTCAAAGCTCTCGCTGCAACACCAATTACAAAGATTGAAATCTCAAACCTTTATGTTGTAATCACAAAAATCTCAGCTTTGCCAAACCAACCAAAAAAAAAAAAAACAACTTTGCCAAACATATGGCTTTTCCATCAAAATGGGTAACAGGAAGCTATTGGGTGGGAAAAGAGGTTAGCAAAGTGGTGATAGATGAAGTACAAGATTGTCCTGTACCATTCATATGGGTTTTTTTTCATGCATATAAGTTATTGTTATGAACTAATGAAGTTGATGACAGTCACTTTTAGCTCTTCTGGAACAAGAAAATAAAAAAAGCCGTCATTGGAAAGATTAAGAAACCTTGAGATGGGTCAGTGGTGGCATTAGTAGCTTGAGGTTGAGGAGCAGGAGCAGAAACTTGAGCTTGTGCTATACCAGAGATGCACAAAAATAAGACCAAAACTGATAAGGAGGCACCCCCTGACATGAATGCTTTGATCTTGGTTGATATGGAAACTGAGGGACACAGTGAAATTGGGTTTAGAGGGTGATCAAAGTAGCAACAGAGTGGGAAAGGACAAGACTTTTATGCCGGAGACTTGATCTGTACCCGCACACAGACTTTTGGGCTCTCAAGTCTGAAAACAAAGAAGATAAGGTGACACATGATGTGTCCTCCATTAAAAAAGGAATGATTCCAGTCTTCCAGCAGTACTAAAACTCTTCTATGTGAGCATTGAGTGTGTGACTTGGACGCCGGCGACCGGGGACCAAGGATGATAAAGCAAGAGAGTTTAAAACTGCAAGAAGAGAGAATACTCAGAATAGGCACGTTTTGCATTATTTTACTCAAAAGATTGTTGAAAAGTAAAAGATATTTCCACAGAGGCAGTTTTGGATTATTAAAAAAATATTATAAATAATTAAAAATTGTAAAAGAAAAAATAAAATGTGTCATAAGTTGGTTTTAAAGGCACTTGAAAATATTTTAAAAAGCACTTACTTCTTCGTATAAAGGCTTTTTTATCAAATTTAGAAAGTATTTTTAGATTTTTAGTTTGAATATATATATATATATATGAGGGTAGGTAACAGTGTAAGGTAAATAATGTGGTAGAAGTACAGAATAATGTAACTTTTTTTTTTTGGTTTTTGGTATATGGAATAATGTAACAGTACATACTGAATGTATGATTTTCGAATGATCTTGACCACCCACCAATGTTGTGTAGTTTGGGCACCAACTAGTTACTGTTACTTGCATGAATTAATGCATACAATGAGAGAGAGAGAGCCAATGTGGCAACGATTGGTTACTGTCACTTGCATGAATTAATGCATAAAATATCAGGAGAGAATGTGTATAAATAGAACTTTTGCATTGAAAAAATATAAATTTGCTTATGGGTTTTTAAGGATTTGAGCTATTTCATCTATTGTCAATTGATTTTGAATGTGAAACCCTAAATTACTTTATCAAACGAAACCCTAAACTAGAAGTAGAAGACGAAGAAAAATAGAGAGAATAAGAAGAAAAACAACTGATATGGAGTATGTACAATTTCGCAACTAACTACACTAAGCTTGATTAACTCTTTTATACTAATGGAGTAGTCCTTTTATACTAATGGTGTTGTAACTAATTATTCTACTCTTTCATCTGGATTTCGACATGTGTAGCTCATTTTGTGGTCTAGCATTGTCCATGTGAGTATTTGCTGAGCTCCCTTCCATTTTGTTTTGACTTTGACCTTGATTCATTTTAATTTTTTTATTTTTTTGAATAAAGGGCTAGTGCGGTTGCCCTCAAATCTTGATTAATGAACCTGCCGAATACAAGAGGGGGACATTGAGCCTAAACCCCTGATTACAATAAGCATCTAGAGTATTTCCCAAAATAATATCAAGAATCTCTACAAAAGACATGTATTCTAACAAGCACCAACTAGCAAAGAGTGTTTCACTGGCTTCTCTATTTGCTTTGACAAAGCGGTGACATAACTGAAATATAACTTGATATGTAACCCGATTACAACGTAGCATAATTATCATAATCACAACTTTCCTACTATGTTGCCGTTGGAGGATAAACCTGACGACACTTAGCTTCACCCTGCCACTAGGCTGCAACGACTATTTGTCGAAGCAAGGAACTCGCCACCTACCTAGAGCAGACAAAGCACTTTGAGTGCACACTTAGGCACGTAGCCCTACTAGTCCTACACTACATATGTAGGGACTTATTGCTCGTAAAAAGCACAAGAAAACTAAACAACATAAAATAATAAGAGCATAAACTAAAAAATCAACTTGGGCAGCGCTCAAGAGTGTGCCCAAGCCCAAACCCAAGAAACAATGAGACCACAGCCAACCACCTAAGCTCAGCCCAATTTCACCATCACCTGCCTCGGGTCGCCACCACCTGCAAATGCCACTGCTTGCGTCTGAGCTTCGCCTGCAACGAGTGTCACCATCTGCCACCAACCACAGCCTGCAATAGACAGCCATTTGCATCGGAACTCCAAAACCTCCCTCAAATCGCCCCCGCCAACACTGAAACTCCACTTGCCGACGGTCACCAATGGCAACGCTCCTCCACCCTGATTGTCCCAAGGCCAATCTTTACTGGCCACCCTATCCAGCCCAGATCTGGGAGTCCAAGATAACATAACCCGCAAAAACCATCCTCGTCCAAACCGGCTTCAAACGACCACCACAGATCTGGCCTCCCTTTTTCCTCCCAAATCAACAATGACAGTTGGATTCACTAACGCCTTTCCGACCTGCGACTTCAACCGGCAAAAATTGAGCCACAACCTCCCATTAACTTTGATCTCACCTACCACCAGACATCGACCCCATCGATTAAGAGCAACGCCACTTCGATCAAGGGAGCCATGCTGTGAGCCCCGGAAAAGTTTATCAAGCTTAAATGAAATAGTTCGCTAATTTACTTATCGATTTCGATAAAAGTTAAAGTATTCGAGAATATTTTCAGAAAATTTTGTGACGTAAAATCTTCAATTTAGAAGTTGGATAATGACGTACACGTCACGACGAATTCGTGGAAATTTTCAGAGAATTTTTCCGATGACCGAACTATTTTTAGTGGCTATTCGAAGTTTTGGAATTGTGGAAAATTAATTCCAGAAAAAGAAACACGTGGCACGATCCTAGCACTCTACCTTTTCCACCGCTTCATCACAGCCCTTGAATCAATTAAACTTGAGATATAATTACCCCA
>LYNE01000004.1:150274-169820 GCA_001662545.1 Rosa x damascena | reverse complement strand
AGATTTCCACCGTTGTGTGATGCAGTTTTTGTAGTAGTGACATTCAATTTGAAAGCTTTGTTGATATGGACCATAAATGATTTTCCCGCTTACGGGAATTTATCGGGATATTCCACCAAAGCAAAAAAAAGGCTTGTCCAGTTTGTGGTGTGCAGACATACTCACAGTGGCTAACAAATGGAAAAAAAAAAATTCATACATGTGTCATAGAACTTTTCTTCCTCATGATCACCCTTTCCGGTCAAAAGCAGGTTGGTTTGATGGAACTAAAGAGTATAGGGAAAAGCCTAGAGAATTAACTGGTTCCGAAGTTTTTGAAGTTGTAAAAAATATTAAAAATAATTGGGGGAAGAAGAAGAAAGGGGAAAACAGAAAGAGGAAGAGAGAGAATGAAAGAGATAATGATTCAGAGAGTGATGGTGATGATCCTACTAAGCTCACAAAGCTCTGGAAGAAGAAGTCCATTTTCTTTGAGCTGCCTTATTGGAAAGTATATTATTTTTCCCATTACATATTAATTTTCTTTGACCTACCATTTACAGATCAGTTCTAGTATTAATTAGTTTTAATGCATTCTTTGTTCGTGTTGCAGAATCTACTTTTGCGTCACAATCTAGACATGATGCACATTGAAAAGAATGTTTGTGAGAGCATTATTGGTACACTTTTGGACATGAAAGGTAAAACTAAGGACAACCTAAACTCTCGTAAAGACTTACAAGAGTTGGGGATTGGAAAAAAGTTGCACCAAAAAAAGGATAGAGCTTGTAGTTCTAAAGGGACTGCACCACCATACGTCCTTTCAAGAACAGAGAGACCTATCTTTTGTAAAAGGTTATTTAACCTAAGAATGTCGGATGGGTACAGCTCTAATATTGCAAGTAGATTGTCATTAGAGGACAATAAGATTCTGAACCTAAAGTCTCATGATTGCCATGTCCTAATACAACAATTGTTGACAGCAGCACTAAGAGGATTGTTACCAAAGGGACCAAGGGTTGCCATCTTTCGGTTATGTGCTTCTTTGAATTTGCTATGCAAAAGGGTTATTGATATAAAGAAAGTAGAGCTACTAGATAAAGAGCTTCCAGAAACTTTGTGCATGCTTGAGAGGTTTTTTCCACCTTCTTTCTTTGATGTTATGGTCCACCTGTTGGAAATTTTGATTGTGTATTTCAAAATACTTTGTGTAACTCTCAATGCTTTGAAAAACTATTTACTATAGCATTTATGCTTAAACGTTACTACTTCATTATGATCATAATATTATGACATATTAAGGTTATGGGAGTTACAATATTCCAATAATTATCTTATTAAATTTGCATCATATCTCTAAGTATTTTCATCTACTATATATACCTGTCACTTCTTGCTCTTATACACACAATGAAATTCATTATCTTCTATATTTCTCTCCGTAACAATTTCTCCAGTGAGTTCTTTGTTCTTGCTCTTCCATAATGCCAAGGGGAAAAATCAAGCATTTCTAGGATTTAAGTTTGCGAGTGTACGCTTACAAGGATTAACGGTTGTTGTACCCTGGAGGGTAAGGCGCCACAAACCTGCTACACCGAGACATTGTCTCCGAGGGGCGAAATCTACTCTTAAGGGCAGTGTTTACACGCCTCAACCTTAAACTTTTTTTTGAAGTAATTATTGGGTGGCGGCTCGCAAATCCAAAAGATAAGTGTTGGTCTTCTATTTTTAGCTTATTATGGCATTAATGTGATTATATTTATTTACTAATAAAATATTGTATTTGTGGAATTTGTAGGAAACGAAAATTGATGACTAAAATAACATCCATCGACCAAATTTTCTAACAATACCTAACCATTCACCTTGCTCAACAAGTTCTGATTGCTGGTCTGGTGTAATTTTGCTGGATGTTCCCTTTTGAAAGGTGAGTCAGATTCTTTTATTCTTTTTTGTAAAGCTATTCTAATCTTTACTAAATTTCAGTTCATTTTTTCTTATGATTTAGGTATATGTGTCCGGAAATTCGTATTTATTTTTTGAGGATTTTCCTGAATTAATTTGGTGGTTATTGGACGGTATCGTGACTCGTGGATGAAGCGGAAGTGTTTCGGACAAATTATTAGTAGAAGAATATGGTTTTAGGGGGGGGGGGGGGGGNNNNGGGTGTAAAGGTTGACTTTTTATACGTTCGGTTTCTTCGAAACTTCCTCACGAAAGTTGTAGAGCGCGTCGATACGAATTCGTGGACATGCAGAACGAGTCAATTAGAGTTCGTATGAAGAAGTTATGGCCATTGGAAAAAGTTTCAATTTTTGTATATATGGGATTTTTCCGGAAAATATTTCAGAAATTCCAACTTTGCATTTCCGGAAATATTTTCTCTCTCTTCTCTCCTGAGCCCGCGCACAACTCTCCACTTCGCGGGCTTCGTTATTCCTCCTCAGGCCACCATCGGACGCCATTCCAAGTGGGCTTTCTTCGCCTCAACCTCCTCTACAAGTCTGTGGAAGTGATTCTTCACGATTCGAGCTGTGGTGGACGCTGCAAGGTTGAAAAGAAGTCGCGTTAGGGACGAAATCGCCTTTATCAGAACTGGAGATTCCGGCCACCTTTGCGTGTGATTCTTGAGGGCTTTTGGAGCTCGGAGGACGTAGATGCTTTCCACAAGGTGGATTGCATCGATTCAACTCGTGGAGGTCGAATTTTGGAATTGAAATTCTAGGGTTTCAATCGGGCCGATTTGTTCTGAGGTAAAATTCAATCGATTGGTTTATAATTGGACTTTGGTGTAGTTATGAAAGTTGTAATTGGAGTTGAGATGAAGAACTTTGGTGTTAGGAGTTTTGTCAAATTCCGACTTTGAGCCGGCGGAGGTGCTGCCACTGTGGTGGTGTTTTCCCGCGGTTTCCGGCCACTTCAGGGATAGTTTCTATCCCTGAGTTCGATCTACTCATCGATACGAGCATTTTGATATACAATACGTAATTTTTGGAGATCATATGATTATGTTGTGATTTTTACGGTTTCGGACCGTTCGATGATTCGATCCGTGAGGATTTGAGCGTTTGATCGACTAGTGGTTTTGTCATATCGATCGTAGAAGTATTCCGGAGACATTGGGTGGTTTCAAATGAGGTTTCGCCTCGATTGGAGTTACTTTGAGATTTTAGTTCTATTTGGGAATTCGAACTTTACTTAATTGTAATTCATTGACTGAATCAAGGCTGTACTTCCTTAGATGCTTGACAGAGGGCGTTCTGTAAGCAGTTTAGTGGTGTGAAGACGCAGCGGGAGTTTCGAGGTGAGTAATCTCACAATGTTCATTTACGAATGAAGTCACCTTTATTGTTTTGAGAGTTGTTGATTTAACTGCAAACTATAGTTGGTATTTGTGGCATTCCTGCGTAAATGACCACGTATATATATATATATAGAAATATATGTATATTGTGATGCCCTGGAAATTCGTAATTATTTTCCGAGGATTTTCCGGAATTAATTTTATAACTATTGGACGGTTTCGTGGCTCGTGGATGGAGCGGAAGTGTTTCGGGCGAATAATTAATTGAAGAATATGGTTTTAGGGGGGTTGCCAAAGGTTGATTTTTTATTCGTTGGGATTCTCCGAAAATTTCCTTCACGAAAGTTGTAGAGCGCGTTGATACGAGTTTGTGGACATGTGGAACACGAGAATCGGAGTTCGTATGAGAAAGTTATGGCCATTGGAAGGAATTTCCATTTTGGTATAAATAGAAGTTTCCCGAAGGAGAAACTTACTATTTTCATAAGTTTCCTTTTCCGGAAAACCATTTCATTTCTCTCTCTTCTCTCTCGGCTGCTACCTTCAGTATCAAAATAATCCGACTGACCCGACCCGGACCCGGTCGATCCGACCCGACTTTTCCTGCGAACTGCGGCGGTCTCCGGCGACGAAACTTTCCAGATAGGATCGTCTCCTCCGTCTGGTCGTCCCTCTGGTGTCCTCTAGCACCGATTCTCCTCCACGGCGGCGCTGCAAGGTGGTGCAGGTTGGTGTTTTCGGACCCGATCGGAATTCTTTGTTCCGACGTCGGCGAGGCTTCAAGTCTTCTTGGTTGAGCTCAGAGCAGCCTCGTTGATCGATCTTTGGTGGTTGTTTGGATCGATTCACGTGAAACTTCGATCAACTCTGATTGGATTACTGTTCACGGCTTGTGAGGTAGTTTTTGACCCTTTATGCTTGTTTTCTGACTTCGAGCTAGTTAGGAAAGTTCACAAGCATGCTTAGATGAAGAACTTTGATGTTGGGAGTTTTGTGAAATAATGAGTTTTTGGCCGGCGGCGGTGCACCACCGTCTGTGGTGGCGTTCCGGCGATGTTCCGGCCACTTAAGGAACTGTTTTTGGTATTTTTATGTTCTACTCGCTGATACTAGCGTTTTGATATATAATATGTAAATTTTCGAGTTCGTATGGAATTGTTATGATTTTTGCAGTTTCATACCGATCGATTTATTCGATCTTTGAGGATTTGAGCGTCCGATCGACATGTCGTTTGGTCACATCGATCGTGGACATATTCCGGGGACTTTGGGAGGTCTCGGATGTGGTTTCGCCTCATTTGGCATCACCTTGGGAATTTTGGTTCGATTTAGGGTTTCGAACGTTATCCCTTGTGATTCGTTGACTGAATGAGAGCTGTAATTCCTTAGGTACGTGACGTAGTACTCCTTGGACGGCTATTTTGTGGATTGGCTGCCTTGTCCTGAATTGAAGAAGCAGCGGGAGTTTCGAGGTGAGTAATCTCACAAGGTTCATTAATGAATGGAATACCTTTATCGTTTGGTGAGTAAATCTCACGATATGTGTTATGAGTAGGATTGATATTTGTTATGAGCAAGATCGATATTTGTTATGAGTAGGATTGATATTTGTTATGAGCAGAATCGATATTTGTTATGAGCAGGATCGATATTGTTATGAATATGATCGATATTTGTTATGAACATGATTACCCTATTGTCTTGGAGTTATTAGGTTAACTACAACTATAGTTAGTATTAGTGGCATTTCTAAGTGGATGACTATGTGTGTCTATATATATATATTATGGGATATATATATATACATATATATTCATGTATTAGTGATTTCGTGGTGAATCTTTGTGATGATTGTCATGTGTAGCTTGTGTATGAATATGAGTAGGATGGTTGAAATCTATGGGATGAATCGCTATCTATGTGATGACCAGCGAAATCTATGTGATGATCGCTATCTATGTGATGACCAGCGAAATCTATGTGATGATCGCTATCTGTGTGATGACTGGCGATATTTGCGTGAATCTATGTGATGATCGCCATTTATGTGATGACCAGCGATATCTATGTGATGATTAGTAGGACGATTTATATCTAAGTGATGACCGGCAGAATCTGTGTGATGATCAGCTGGACAATTGAAATCTATGTGATGATCCTTGAAATCTAGGTGATGATCAGTAGGATGATGGCAATCTGTGTGATGATCGATGAAATCTAAGTGATGATCAGTGTGATGACAGCTCGGTAGCGGAGTTAAATTGTTATTAAGTTAACAAAGATCGAGAAGACTGCTGTGATGGTTGGGGCTACCTACAGACGTCAGAGTGTGGGACTTCGATGACTACTTTGTCTTGAATTGTTTGACTTAATGTGACCTCCTGAACTAATTTATATGCAGGGGTTACTGTGAATTGTTTTGCTTATCTTGATATGTGATTGCCTTGATTTCTCTTTGATTGTATTGATTGATGGTTTGATTTACATTAGGAGCCATAGCGGTGATGAATTGTACTCTGTGGTGAGGATAGGAAGGTGATTCATTGTTTTTCACCTTTGATGTCATGTTGATGACAAAAGCTCCTAGGGGGGGAATGGGAAATGAGTGTGATGTTGGAATTCGCCGTAATGCGTTAGGATGGCGTCAAACATTACTTGAGGAAGTCTTGTTTGACCTAAAATTGTGTAATTGGATGCTAGGATTGAGGTTATGAGCATGAGGCTTTTGGTGAAATTTGTGTAATTGGTTTTGAGTTACTCATACGAGCTTCATAAGCTTACCGGGTTTTGTTGTGTGGAAACCCGGTGCACTATTCAATGGAATGGTGTAGGGGTTAATCCTGCAGGTCAGGGAAATCGTGGCTGAAGCTGAGGTGGCGCTTTTTCAGCTTTACGGTAGGAAGCCATCTTTATGACTTTATCGTTGATAAGGGCTTCCGTTGTATAGTTACTCTGAGCTGCATTTATGTTTTATTTTGTTGTTGACAATTTAATTCGTAAGCATTGTAATATATAACTCTATGGAGCGAGTGTATGTTAATTTTGAGGGTTCAGGGCATCAGTATGTACTTGGTTAAAAGGAAAAAGATTCCAGGTATTTTGTATTGATGACTGAACGTTCACGCATGTATAATTATGGGATATTATATATATATCGATTTTCTTGTGTGTAAAATCAGGGGCGTGACATATATAGAAATATAGAAATATATATATAGATATATATGACCACGTATATATATATATATATATATATCTATATATATATATTTACGTGAAATATATATGTGTGTGTGAGTTCATTCTCGTTTTGTGATGTGACTTTTCGGAAAACAATTATGGTGGGAATGATATTTCTATTGTTTTGAAAAGTGTTTGAGGATTTAGGGAGTTACAGGTTGTGATTTCTCATTTTGGGTTGGGTAACATTTTCAGGTCTGATATGACCATTTTAAATGTTTTAACTTGACGACCGGTGGTCCGAGGATTTGGGTAGTCTTATGATTTCTCCGTTTGATTTGGGTCCAGCGCGACTCGTTTGATGTTTTGATCTGAGGGTCAGGTTGGCCTAAGGATCTGGGGTTGTAGGTTGCATCCTCAGGCAATGTTATATTATAAGGTTGAGCCTTGGCCGGGTGACAGGTTACGATTTAGTTAGAGCTCTAGTCTATCAGCCATCGTACCTCATGGATCTAAGTAGGTTACTTAAGACTCCTGGGTACATATTTTGTCCAGGTTGGACCAAAGAATCATATTCTATTTGTTAGGTTAACAATAGATATGATTGATGTGTGTTGATGTTTTGTCCAGGTTGGACCGAAGATTCATATTCGATTTGTTAGGTTAATAATTGATATGATTTGTTGCTGTTTTGTCCTGGTTGGACCGATTTGTTGTTGTTTTGTCCAAGTTGGACGGATTTGATATTTTGTCCAGATTGGACCGATTTGTTGTTATTTTGTCCAGGTTGGACCGATTTGATATTTTGTCCAGGTTGGACCGATTTGTTGTTTTGTCCAGGTTAGACCGATTTGATGTTTTGTTGAGGTTGGACCGAAATGTTTTGTTGTGAGTTGACTTTTATTATCCAAGTTGGATCGATTTATCATATTTGAATTGTTGGGTTAATGATTTATATGATTTTGTCACGGTGTGACTTTCGTTGTTTTCTTTTGGGAAAAGAGTACTATTTTAGGAAGCATGGTATGTTTTCCTGATTCTCGAGTTGAAAGGTTTTCCTCGTTTTTGGTGTGAGTTGTGTGGTGTTTGTTTTGAGTTACTCATACGGGCTTGCAAAAGCTTATTGGGTTTGTTGTGTGGCAACCCGGTGCACTATTCAAACTGTGTAGGGGTTAATCCTGCAGGTCAGGGAAATCGTGGCTGAATCTGAGGTAGCGTGCTAGCAACTTTATGGTAGGAAGCCATTTTTGTGACTTTACCGTTATTAAGACTTCCGCTTTTAGAGAGCTCTGAGGAGCATTTACTTTTTATTTTGTTGTTGTGACAATTTAATTCGTAAGCTTATGTAATATATGACTATGTGGAGCGGGTCAATATTGATATAGTAGGTTCAGGGCATCAATATATACTTGGTTTAAAGGGAAAATATTTTTCAGGTATTTTGTATTGATGGCTGAACGATCACGCATGTATAATTATGAGATTATATATCGATTTTCTATTTGTGTTAATAATCAGGGGCGTGACAATATGAAAGTCTTAAAGGATTATGTTAAAAACCGTTCAAACCCAGAATGATGTTTAGCATAGAAGTATCTAGCTAAAGAGATAACACGCTTTTGTGATGGGTACATCAAAGAAGCTGCTGAAATAGGAGTTCAACATAAACGTAATGAAGATTGTGAAGATGAAATTATATTAGAAGGGAAGTATATTGGTCTGAAGAAGTTAAGACAATTGACTCCTACTATGTGGGAGATTGCTCATCGTTATATATTGACAAATACTACAGAGCTTGATCCATGGAAAGAGTAAGATTTTATCTATTTCTGTTTTATTTACCAGCCTTTGATTATGCTTGGTGAGATTTTTATAAAGGCTCTCTGTTTGCTTTATTATTAGAGGGTTTAATGTCAAATTGGGATTCTTGATAATACTACATATTGCAGTTATATATTACTAATATTCTTAGTCCACATTAATATTCTGGCTATTTAGTAGTCTAGCTGCTCTATCTACAAAGCATTGATTATTTCTCAAAGAGCTTCAGGTCTCTCTCTTCTTCACTTTCTGTGTTTCTTGTTGCTTCTAAACAGCAAAGTTTGTGACTTTCCACTTTTTTAAGTTAATAGGCTCTGTAGAATGTGATATGTTCCCTATAGTTTTCGAATGCAATTTTTATAGTTTTACTCTATATGAATTAGTAGTGCCCTACTTTTGCTTTTACCTTTACAAATCAGTACACTAAATTTATTATAACTTCGTATCTTACCAAGTTACATAAAGATGAGCTTAAGCTCGTGGACAAGCGTCTAGAAAAAACCACAAGTCTTCTACAAACGAAACATCAAAGGACTTTTAGTGATTGGTTGGCAGATAAAGTTAGAACCAGCGATTGTAGTACTATGTCAGATACTGTAAGGTGGATTGCTTGTAAGCCAAAACGGGAAGTTTTATCATGTTCAGGCTACCTTATTAATGGGAACCGATTTCACACTAGGGAGTCTGAAAAAGGGACACAAAACTGTGGTGTTTCTGTTGAAGCTGACACATATTGCCGAGCAAGTGCAAGAGACACAATGCTTAAGCTGGATAAAGTAGATTATTATGTGGTTATAAAAGAAATTATTTTGTTAGACTGTCGCAAATTCAAAGTTTCAATGTTTGACTGCGATTGGGCTAACATAGTAAATGGTGTCAAGGTTGAAGAAGGATTTACACTAGTTAATCTTAGAATAGGCCAGCATCAGTTTCAAAGGGATCCTTTTATCTTTGCATCACAAGCAAATCAAGTGTTTTACTCAAGAGAAAGTGATGTATCAAATTGGTCTATAGTCTTAAGAGCACCACCAAGAGGCTTGTATGATAATGAGAATCCTGGTGAAACTGATTACATGCCATCTGTACCATTAGATTTGTCAGAACTTTCCCTAAATTTCATAGATGAAGATTTACAAAGAAATCATTGTGATGTGATGAGTGAGGCATCGGTAATGCGTGTTTGCACATAAACATCTATAGATGACCTATTTATATGAGATGATTCTTTGTACCATTTTTAATTGTATCTAACTATATCACTTTGTTTGTTAACAGACTGACAGCGAAAGTGGTGACGGTGAGTCCACAGAAATCTGATTTGAAGACCATACCGATCTTTTGTCTTCACACTTGAGAATCTGCCAAGTTAGTATCTACTGGAGAAGTAAGTTGTTGGATCATAATTCATATACATTTTTGTCCCCTAAAACATGGAAATTACTTGTTCTAAAGTCCAAATTTAATGTTGAATAATCCAATTTCATTATTTTCCTAATCTTGTACTTTTGCTTAACCTTTGTGTTTATCTATATATATTTATTATGTTTTCCTTATCATGCTAGGAAATGATGGAGAAGAATGGAAATGCATTAAAAAGTCAACCTTAGCACATTTTCCTACTCCGGCTAGGAGAAGGAGCTGCCTCCTGACCAAATGAGCTAAAACTCTCCAGATCCATTCTAGACATCCTAAGAAACATTTCTTATGAAGAGTGAAAGAGCCAGATAGAAGTGGAAGGCCTTCAAACAATCAGTCCAATTTTCTGCAGAAGCAAAACTGGAAAACTGGACCTGTAAGGAGTCCAGCAGCGTTTCCGGCCCAACCATATGGAATTAATCTCTGAAATTCCACCCAGATGATCTACACTCATAGAGGAACATTTGATATGAAGAAATCGGAGGCCCATTCTAAAGTCTTGGTGGAGAATTAATTGAAGGAATAAAAGGGCAGAAAGTGCTAAAAGATCATGTTCATGTTTCTCACCCACATGAAGAAAGCTAGATACTTTTCTCTTTCCCTTGGATATATTTTTCTACTCCATTCTCTTTAATTTATCATCATCACTTCCATATTTCTGCACCTTCATGCTTTGCTTTCATTTCATCCTTACTCCATCTTTTCCATATTTTACAAACCACTTCCATACTCCACTTTCATTATTTTTCTTCCTCTCATCATTTCACTCTTCTTTTTCTTCCTTATGTAAACACCTTCTTCTCTCACTCTCAAAAACCAATTCCTGCATCCATTACATCTTCTTTCTCTCTTCATCTCCTTCACAAAACCTCCATCTCCACCTTCCAAAATCCAAACTCATACTACCCATACTACTCTATCTCCTCCATCACCACCACCATTTCTTATCCTCTACCTCCATTAACACCACCACTACTACATCATTTCTCTACTCTCTTTTCTATCATCATTTTCTCCATCTACTCCATCTATTCACATAATACATAATACAAGCTTTACTATCTTTTATCATCAAATCTTCAAGAGCAAGAAGGAGAGGGAATCACCACCACCACCATCACCACCAAGACGTGAGCTTGGGGACCACCCGACACACCACTAAGCCAACTCTATCCATTTTACTCTAGATTATATTTTGGTGTTTAATTTGATTATGAAGTTAGTATATGTAATTATGAGTGAGTAGTACTTTGTTGGGGCTAGGGTTGAAAGCCCTAGCCAAACTTGTATGAATTGATGTTTTAATTTGCATTTGATGTTATTTGTGATTTTCATCTTCATATGCTAATTCAAGAAGTGAATGCATTTATTCAAACTTAACTCCTTTGAATGTATTGTGTTTGTCATCTCATGAAAAAATGTTTAGGGAGTAGTTAACCTTGAGCATTGATAGCATGATAGCATCCTCTACGTGCATGTGAATGTTGTGAGTTAAAATCACCTAGATCTAGGATTGGTTTGCTTGCATGATTATCTAAACTCAAAACTTTATGCATCTAGGAACAATGAATTGAGACTTAACCGGTAATAAGATTTGTTTTTAGGTAGTTAATTCTAGACTTATTTGGTTGGAATTGATACCATTAAAGGAGTTTCATCCTTTGTAGTCTTATCTGGATGCAAAGAGGGTAATTGTGAAATTAGAATAGCATCACTTGTATTTGAACTTCAATACTTACAAGGGCGGTTAGTGGTAGACAATCCAACCCCTACTTCATCCATTATATCACTAGTTTAGTTTAGAGTAATTTAGTTTACATTTGAGCATCTAGTTGTTTTCAATTCAAAAACTATCTTCAAAAACCAAAATCAAATCACTACTCCATCTTGCACATACTCACCATGAACCTAGATCTCCTTGTGAATTTAGGTTTGTGATTATACATTTGCATATTCTAGCTCTCCTTAGGTTCACACCCTAGCTAGTGAAAAGAATCCAATCTTAGTGAGTTCGACAACCTTTCTTAAATCTCTATACTGTTACTTGTACCCCTTATACTTGAGGGTGGCTATTTGGCTAACATAGGTTCAATCTTAAAAAACTAAATTTGATATTGAGATTTGAAGTGCGGTGACTTGGTATTTGGTCTCTCCTCTTTGAATGAAACTTGACCTTACAGACTCCTTACAATAAGTTGCCATGTGCTATAATTCTATGAACTTGAGAAGCATCAACCACTTCAATTTTTCATTTCTTATGTTATCAAATTTTGTTTTTCTTATATCGGTTGAATTACGTTCCATTATGTTATGCTTTTCTGGTTTCCATTACGAATACCGAACCTGGCCTTTTATGCCAAAATGCAACCTCACTTCACTTTGTGTATGTCCAGACTTCAAAAAAAGGTGGCAAGAAAAGAAAAAAGCAAAAAAAGAGTATAGTGGCAGCTGTTATTGCTATTAACAGGGAAGCAAAGATTTCAGGAATAAGAATTTCAGATGAAGGTTCTAATAACTCACATAGGGAATCACATACTCCAGCACCTAATAGTCTAATTAGGTTTGAAAATGAGACCACGTCAAATTATTCGAAGAGACCTCCAAGGGGCAAAGCAAAGGGGGATAAAGATTTTAAGAACAAGGGTCGGGTTGAAGTTCAGTTCAATGTCAGAGGTCAGCCTTATGGGGAATATGCAGCAGGGTTCTCCTCCTTCCTTGGAGTCACAGCAAGAGAGTTCGTACCATTGACAACTGAGTGGAAAAACCTTACTGATAAGTACAAAAGACAAATTTGGGAACATATCATGGTAAACTACTTTCTTATAATTTGGACTTGCTTATTTTAATTGATCTTTCTCTTCGCTAGTCCTATTAGTAATGGAGCATTGGAAACTCTAAGATATTATTCAATTGTATTTTGTAGCAAAAATATATTGTTCCAGAAATTTGCAAAAGAAATGTGTTCCGTAAAATGATGAAGCTTTGGCGAGATTACAGATCATTGACAATGAAAGAAGTGATGCAACAAGCTAAATCGGTAGGCTTACCACGTGCTGCTGCCCTTCTCAAACCTGATAATACAGATTCAATGGAAGGGTGGTTGGATTTTGTAAAATCCAGAACCACAGAAGCATTTAGGGTAAGTTAATTTTCTGCAAAACATGTTATATTTTCTTTATGTGAAAACATTAATATTATCACTTTGATTTTTGATAGGAAAAGTGTGAAAGATTCAGGTTAATGCGACAAGGCAGAACCTTATTGCATAGAACAAGTAGAAAGAGTTTTGCATGTCTTGAAGAAGAGCTAGTACTAAACAATTTAATCATTACACTTGATGTCTTAATATTACAAGAAAGCTGATATATGTACTTGTCTTTTTATAGAAGCAACAAAGTGAGACACCAGATGCAATATCAAGGTCCGATATTTGGCTTCGTGCCTATGAAGTGAAGAAAAAAGCAGGCGAAGAAGTTGAGGATTCGGAAATAGTGGTAATAACTAAATCTTGTATAATTTCTTGTTCATGTCATTCATCTTATACTGCAGGTTTCAGATTTCTATGCTTTACTTCCATACTGAACTTTAGTCAGAATTGAGCATTATTTTCAGTTTAGTCAACTCATACTTACAATAACTTTAGTCATAAGTCTTGTTGGAAATTTTGACTAAAATTGAGAGAAATTAGGAGTTAGAAGGTAGACTAAAGTGCAAATAATGCTCATATCATTCATTTTCAGTCAATGTTTTTATTGTTTACTCAGCAATTCAGCCTTCACAATTGGCTATGATGTTGATACTTATATAGCATTGATGGATTCAATTATGTATTTTCCAGAAACTAGTACAAAAGTACAAGGAAGAAGAAGAAGTAACACAACCATGTTCGATAAAAACTGATGCTGTTGTAAAGGCACTTGGTACTGACCTGCGAGGATGAGTTAGAGGACTTGGGTTTGGTGCACTCCCTTCAAAAGTGGATGGTCAGACACACGTTGCTAATAAGGTCACTATGCTAGAGAATGCTCTTGCTGCTCAAACACAACAGGTGGACCGATTGACAGAGTTACTGCAAGGTCTCATTGCTCGGCTAAACAAAGGAGAGAATGTCAATGTAAGTCTTCAACATTAAGTTACTATTTTCAGTTTTGTTCATGCTATTTATCTCATTTAATTGGTCAAATAATTATTGTTTTGTTTGCTGTTATTTAAGGAAAACACAAGTGTGCAACATTCTGCTAATTGGATTGCACAGAGAAAACGAAAAGAGAATCTGAACTGTTCTAGTGATATAGCACAAAGCAAGTAGAAAGATGCTAGTGTTATAAGTTCAAACATGGAGAGGGGCAATAGGGAGCAAATCAAAGAAAATACCTACAGAAAGGAGCCACATTTGGGAAATGGTAGGCCAAAAAAGAGCCAAAAGACAGATGCAGCGGAAAAAGTGTACTTGCTAAGTTGGTTGCTAAAGAAGAAGAAGTCGTTACTACTGGTGGCATTTTGTCAAAAGATCCAGAAGCTTTGGTGCATCATGTGCCTCTTGGCCATGATTGTTGGAAAATTTCAATGCACGAAGTTTTTCATGATATAGTTTTGTATCGACCGACAAGTGAGTTCAATAAGCTTGATTCATCTAGAGGAAGTGTAATAGCATGGCCTGTCAAATATATCAAGGTGAATTCGACTGTCAATTGAGGTACAGTAATACTCTCTAGTAATAATCCGAGCTGTGCTCAATCTTCATTTTTTTTTTTTGGCTTATGTTCTATTTTCTTGCTGGGAAATGAGAAGAAAATACAAGGAGTTGATTGGCCATAAGAACACGGGTTTATTTTTGATTGAAAATTGTTGTTTATTTCTGCCTGAAAATATAGTATGAGATATTGTTATTTTCTGTTTGATTGAATCTGATAGCCTTTAGTAAAGGTCGAACTTAATGACCCAAAGAGACTGATGCTTTGGAATTTGCCATGCTAGTGTAGTAGCTAGTGTAGTAGACTAGGTTCAAGGTTTCATTTGCCATGCTAGAAGGTGCATTTCGATGTTCCAGGGATCATGAATTGCCTTGTCAAGTTTCTTTTGCCACTTCAATTATTTGGCTATTATATGACTTTGATAACATTGAGTATAACTTGGCAGCTTGCTTATACTCATGTATGTTTGTTGACATTCTCAAATGATTAAGCATTTTTGTTTGTTTGGTTCTTTTGCCCGTGTGTGTAGGTTGCTTATGTAGAAAATGATCCAGGTGGTGGAAGTGATGTTGAAACATCAGGAGGACCTGTACATCCTCAAACCTTGAGGCTGTGAGCAGAACATCACAGAGCAAGGATGATCTAGCTAGCATGTTTTATATTTGAATATTAGTTTAATTATACTATGATTTTGTAATATGAAGTTTAATTGACATAATTTACTACATGAATGCTTCCTTTTATTATCCTTGAATGAAAGGATTTAATTGAAACATTGCCTATTAGAAGTGTGAATGATGACATCTTTTACGACACACAAAATGGTTTTTTACGACACGCAAAATGGTCTTTTACGGCACGCAAAATGGTCTTTTACGCCACGCAAAATGGTCTTTTACGGCACGCAAAAGAGTCTTTTACGACTCGCAAAAGAGTCTTTTACGACACGCAAAAGGAGTTTTTTACGACAAGCAAAATAGTCTTTTACGGCACACAATCAAAGTTGTAAGACATCTTTTACGGCATACAAAAGAGTGTTTTACGACGTGCAAAAAATGTTTTTTACAATACACATTTTGTGTGTAACAAGAGAAATTTATATTTTACAATATGGTCTTTTACGACATGCTTCTTTGTGCCGTGAAGTTGTCTTTTATTACACACATCTAGTTTTGCTGTAGTGATATAATTGGCAGGATGCTTAATTACAAAAGAATAAGAATTCTAATTTTTGCAGAACCGAAGAAGAGTAATAATTCGCGGACTGTAATCCTCGTGGTTGTGCCAATCACTGTGTCTCTGGTATAACTGTATGCATCTGAATTTATTTAAGAGCGAGGAAGACAGAGAAAAAACTTGATCAAAGTAAGCTTCCAGGTACTAGCGGTCGAACAAAATGAACTCCTCTGACATTTTTTTTTCTAGCTACTTGATTTGAGGAGGGCCTATTACTGCATGTATTAAGCACTTGGATTTAATTATGTTACAACTCTTTTGGAAACTGATCAAACTTGTTGTATTGCTCCTTAGGCACCGAAGATGCAGATAAAAGTAGAAGTGCAGAATCCTTGCAATTTGACTTTGGCACCATCAGAGTTGCTACAGATGATTTTTCTGAAGCAAATAAACTCGGACAGGGCAGTTTTGGTTCTGTATACAGGGTACGGATACATCATCATATTTAAATGATCATTCATATCAATTATGTGCCAACTTAACTATAAGTTAACTATCCTATATTTTCCTTGAATGTAACTCCTATTTGTATAAAAACTTTCTCAGGGTAAGCTTCCCAATGGAGAAGAGATAGTAGTGAAAAGGCTCTCTATGGATTCTGGACAAGGAGATTTAGAATTCAAAAATGATCAATACTAAAATAAGCCTCATAGGATACATATTTTTTTCCGTATCTTTTGCTTTAAATGATATGGATAACCGTATTAAAAACTCATTAGATACGGTGCAGCCACAGAATGAAAAAGAATATTCTCTATTGGGGTTCTAGTAATCAAAGGATACAAATTTCATTTCCGTATCTCTCCAATAATATGGGTCCCAGCATATTTATTTTTTATTCTTATTAATTCTTTTTTATAGGAATAATAATTCTGTTTTTTCTTGAAAATTAATATTAATTATTTTCTATTTTCAGAATATTTATTAATTCATTATTGTTATTTCTTTTGTTTTTTTCTTTTTTCTTTTCGTCATCTTATTATTTGTTCACCACCGTAATTATTTGTATTTGTAGTTTGAACCGTATTTTTTTAGAACTATACGTAGAATAGAAAATGGGAGATCTTGTTGCCAAACTCGCTGTTGGTTTCGGCAACCAAATACTCCCCAAATCCCCACCACACATACCTTCTCTCTCTCTGTTTTCTCTTCATCTCTGTGCAAATCTAGATCGAGCAACCAAGTCGTGCAGGTGCCCTACCCTAAACCTAAAAGTGCCCTACCCATCGCTACCACGTAGAGAAACGTACAAATCAACTTAAAAATTACGAACCCTCCACCGCTTCACATCCTTAAGAAAATGGTCAAATCCCAAAATATGCTGACCCACCGAGTTGACGTTGACTACCAGTTTGATATCCCCATAGACATAAATACCACCTAAAGTGAATAAGAATAAACATGTCAGAGATATATGATAGGAAGTGTGTCAAACATGTAAAACTGAAATTTGAGTGCAATCGGTTTTAATACCAGCTTTTGAGGAGATTGCAGCCCAGTTGTCACCTTGCCAAATCAGGTTGAAGAATGAAACCATATCTTCATCATTTTTGTTTAGAGAGAACGAAGCCAGATCTGAAAGTGGTAGATGAAAAACAATTTTGATACTAGACAAAATCTATCCCAGCAAATGCAAGCCATCCTTATACGGTTATACAACACTAGATGGCCACTATGATTTCCTGATTTAGCAAACTACAAAGACCCCCCTAGTAGAAGTCCAAAACACAAAAAACTCCTCCACTTTTGATTTTATACATCTAAGGACAAAAGTTTACACTTAAGGACATTTTGTCTTTAGTAAGTCTTTTACTTTCCTTAATAGTTATCTCTTCCTTTAGTAAAAATAAAATTGACGGAGCGTAGTGGGCCCATGCTTTCGAATTTGTTTATCTAAACATTTGCAGGAATAAACTCATCCTCTATACTCGAAGGTAAACAGTTATTTTACTATTCATAATTTCGATTGTTGACAGATTAGAATTGATTGCTATCTGCAAAATTACTAGCAAAGAATTGCAAAAGGAAAGAGAAAAATTAAGAAAATTAAAAACCTACAGAGATAGTCTTGATAGAGAATCTCCCAACTATTGGGATATTATCTACAGACTCCAAACTAGAATCTATAAAGTAGAACAAGAGATAGATAATCTTTTGTATGTTCTGGAAGAAGAGCAAAAACCTCTTGATTATTTGAGCATTGGTTAGATCCGCACATTACTGGTATCAGAGCTTGTAAAATAGCTCAAGGAGAACCCCTCCTTAATGGGGACAATGTCAGAATTATTATTAGAGAAAATAAATTCTCTATTGAAATCTTCTGATGAGAAATATCAGAAGTTGTTACTAGAAATATCTAGATGTCAAACTCATCTAGAAAAATTACCTACTATAATCCACCAATTGGAAAGATTGGAAAACAAACTGGATTATATCAAAGAACTTCCAAAAACGGAAGAAGAAAAGCTGACAGTCGTTAGTAGAAAAATCAATGAACAGCAAAAAACGCTGGATTCTATGAAAAATATACTGAAGGACAAAAAAGTGCCTACAGTAAAAAAGAAGACTAATGGATTCAAACCATTAGAAAAACCAGACACAAATCTTGTTCCAAACATGATTTTTCTGGAACCATCTACTAGTCAGACTAGTATCCGGTATGAAAACCCGGAGAAAAGAGATATCAAGATGTTAAGCATCTTTGAAAAAAAGAAATGAGTACAACTCCTAAATGCTGAAGAGTTCGAATTCAATGAAATCGAACAGGAGGTAAAAAACTCCTCAATCCCAAAATTAGATTTTAAACAAATCTACAAGAGGGGAAAGTTTGATTTAATGGATAGCCATTATTTTAAACTACTGGAAATCACAACTCCCGCTACAGCAGGTGGAGAGACCGATCTTCTATTAATCACTCCTTCAGAAGTTGCCAGAGCACAAGCAAAAATCTACGAAAGTAGAAAAACTGGAGAAATCAGCCTCAACTTCGACAATCACAAAAAAAGTGATGTCTGTCCTGAGAACCTCAGGATAAACAGCAGCCTTATGAAAAGGAGCTACAGCACTAGAGAAGCTAGTGTCAGTGGAACAAAACCCACCATTGAAGATCCAATTTCTGAAGAAGAATTGGAAGCTGATCTGAACAGACCAGTCAATATGCTCAGAGCTGAGAAGCTCTATGAACTCTATAAAGAAGCTGAGAATTGTAAAAATCCTGAACGATTAGAAAAACTAATCGAGGAAATGAAAGAATTCAAAATCAGAAAGACGAGAAAAGTCTTTCCTTATCAAGATATTGAAATGGAAGAAGGAGAAAGCTCCAGAACTTTCATTAGCAGAGAAAAAGGGAAAGTAAAACTCCCATTACAGAAAGCCCCCACGGGTAAAAAAGGAGAAAGAAATTCCCAAAGATTTGTCCCAGAGGATAACCTGCCTAGAGTTCCTATCACGAACTACGACATCTGGTTAAATCTAGATAAGAGTCTAGATAAAAGAAAAACCATTGACCAATGGGTAGATAGCCTGATGATGGCTTCTGCACTTACCCTTGGTAAATTTGAAGCACCAGATTTGCAGGTGTACTATGAAACTACTCTTACTGGAGTAGCAAAAAAGTACTACCTATCTTTCAAAGAAACTGCCAAAGGAAGAGACTGGCTTGAAGAGATAAAAAATTCAAAATCTCCTTATGATTTTGCAGTACCCTTGTACGATCAGTTCTGTGGAGATCTTTCAAATCTAAGTGAAAAAGCCAAAGAAACGGCAAAATCGAATATCTATGCTCTCAAGATCTGTGACATGAGATATTTCGAAGAATACCTGAATGAGTTTCAGGAATATTACTGTACAATTGGTGAACTAGAGAATACTGATCTAGTTAATCTGTTGCACAGGAAACTCCCTGAACCATGGAGAA
>LYNE01000004.1:125006-145020 GCA_001662545.1 Rosa x damascena | reverse complement strand
AGGTGCAAGTAGCGGTTGGGCCTTGCCATGTCTCGTGGATGTCCCAAAGTGGGTGTTACTTAGGCTTGGTGATGTAGAGAACTAGCTTGCTAGTGTAGGTATAAACATTTTCTGAAAAGCAAAAGTAGCTTTTGAGAAAGTTCCAAAAGTACTTTCGGTGCTTTTTACACCTACTGCTTCACATGTTCTCGTCTGTTTCTAAATTGTGACTGAGGACAAACGAGTGTTATCTGCCTGGGCCATACGAGCAGTTGTTGCATTGTCTTCGACATCTGCATCAACATACATCTTGTAGTGGTTGTCTGTTTCATGCTTTTCAACCCACTGTAAGCATGCCAGTGTCGAGTCTATCTCCTTTCTTGTGAGAGATAGGAAAAAGGTCACTGCTGACTACGTCAGGATGGTCGTAGGCAGTGATAATTGTTTTTTCTCCTGCTACCAGGAAGGTATTCTTGGTATCTTTAGAGATGATCTTCTTGATGTACTCTAGTGACATGGCCTTCATCCATGAAATGCTTGAATTTTGCTGGCCTTTGTAAGCAACACAGGCGGGCTAAAGATATCTTCGTTGAATGATTCTTACATAATGATACGGAGAAATGTATTCTACTTCACCGTTCGTTTTCTGAATCCATTCTGGCGAGGTGGATCTGAACTTCAGTCTCAGCATGCAGTCATTTTTTCTGACGTTTTTGACTGTGTTGAAGATTATAGGGGGCAGTCCCTTGAGATCATCATTTGTTTTAGTCCATAGATTATGGACAAGACCATTTTCAACAAGCCAAAGCTTGTGTTCTTGAGGATGTTCACTCTAAACATTGACTAGGTATCTTCCAACATAAGGTCCAGCAATAATAAAGAGAGTTGGAGGAATATAGGCCTCAAAATTATGCCTTCCTATCAGATTATAGAATTCGAACCAATCTGATTCTTTTAGTGCTATGATAGGAATTCGAGCACTTTCTGGATCTTCAAGATAGTGAATTTTTTTCACTTCTAACAGCACTCTGCTGTAGTTGAATTTCTTCATGATGTGGTCTAGCATTTTCATGGAGTTCTTTAGCTAAGGCGAACAAAACTGGGAACATAATATCACTGTTTCTTTCCTAAAAGGCAAATAAGAGATTATCTAGGATTGCCTTCTGGTGGTAAGCTAGCCTCCTGCCAATTCTAAACACAGGATCAGCAAAGGTTCTTAATTCATAATTAAAAACATTTATAACTCCAGTTGGAGTAGGTTTGCTTTTTGGCAAAGGAACAGCCATCAACGGTCTTGATGAGCCTTTACTGTCTTCCGTTTGAGACGGGCTAGCCAATCCTTTACCCTGGGATTGATCAGTTGAAGCTAGTCCTTTTGGACCTAGCAGGAATCTTTTGAGGATTTTTTCTTCAGGATCCTCACCAAGTTCATGTTCTTTCCTAGGTCTTCTACTTCTGGGATTGCGACCTTCGTCGTCATCTTTTCGGTTGAACATTGCCATTTTGCTAGTTAAGGCATCTGGAAGATGGTTCTTGTTTCCTGCAATCAACTCAACAATATAATCATATTGGTTAAGAAATAATTGCCAGTTAGCTAATCTTCCTCTATCAGCAGCTTTATCAAGTTTAAAATATTTGAAATTTTTTACTCTAGCACAATCGGTGCGGACAGTAAAGGGTTTTCCAAGAAAAGCTGGAGAATTTATAATTGTTTTCTTGACAGCCAAAATTTCTTTTTCCCCTGTGGGATAATTCAGTTCTTCAGGGCTGAACTTGCCACTACAGAATTTACAGATCTTTTCAATGTTAGTTCCAGGCGTTTTTGCCAGAATAACACCGGACTAGTAATTATCGCTCGCATCTGTTTGGAGGATAATTTCATCGTTTTCTTCTAGTTGTTGCAGAGGAGGGAGGTTCTTGCAGAGATTTTTTATCTGCTTCACAATTTTCTCATCATCTGCAGTGAAGTTCCATTTTCTCTTGGAACTTGTTTTAGGAGATAACATTGCTGTTAGTCCTGAGATTTTATGGATGAAATCTCTCCCATAATTTATGACTCCTAAGAATCTCTCTAGACTCTTAGCATCAGGAATTCTATCTGGAAACTTTCAGATCTTCTCAAGGATGTGAGGTTGGAGTTTTATTACTCCATTCTTGATGTTTATTCCTAGGAAATCAACTTCATCGAGGATAAAGAAGATTTTCTTTTCTCCTAGGATAATTCCATGCTGAACTATCAGCTTTACTACCTCGTGGAGGTGTTTCATGTGTTCTTCTCTGTTTTTGGAGAAAACGAGGATGTCATCAATGTAGACGACACAGAACTCTGCAACGTGTTTGAAGATGTTGTCTATCTTTCTTTGGAAGATTGAGGGAGTTTGCTTTAGACCAAAAGGCATTACTAACCATTCGTAATGTCCTTATGGTGTTCCGAATGCAGTGAGATGAACACTCTCAGGATGCATCTTGACTTGCCAAAAACCCGACTTTGCATCGAATTTTGAAAAGACTTTAGCTCCTTTGAGCTGATTGATCAGTACTCTTACTTGAGCAATTTGATAACAATCTTTGACAGTCTTCTTGTTGACATCTCTGTAGTCAATCACCATTCTAGCTTTTCCTCTGAGGTTTTCTGCATGATTTCTCACGTAGAATGCTGGAGCATGATGAGGGCTAGTGGAAGGTTGAATTAATCTCTTGTTCAGGAGATCTTCAATATCTTTTCTGAATTCTTTTTGGTCTTCCTCTTTGTACTGAGGAATAGCTTTAACATGACAGATGACATTCATATCATGTAATCTTAATTCACATACCACTGGGTTTTTTTCCCAAAACTTCTGAGGGTCTACGTCGATGTTCTGTTCGAGTAGTTTATTGATTTTGTCAAGAGTGGGAATTTTCTGAGACTCAAGCTTATTCTGAAAGTGCTTGAGGTTATGCTCGTGGATGAAACTAGCTTCTTCATCTTCACTAGTTTCTTCTTCTTCTTCTTCAGAAGATTCTTCAACAAGGAGTTCTTGTTGTTGTTTGATCTGGAGTATGGGTTCAAATTTGGGTTTATAGGGGGTAAGATCACCACTATTCTGTTGCGATCTCTGATATTGTGTAGTAAAGGTTGAACCTACTACACTTTTGGCTTGAGTAAGCCTATCCACCCAGAACACCTGTTCTCCTTTTCTGAAGCCTATCGCTTCTTCATCCTGGATGAATCTCTGTTGGAGAATAAAATCATTTCCCAACAAGAAATCTGATCCTTGGCCTTCAGATTGCCAAACATTGTGGATGATAAATGTTCCTCCACCAATGGTGATATGAACATTTTTTGCTACTTTATTCATTGTAAGATGGCTTCCATCAAATGTAACACCAGTAGCTGTTCTTTTCTTATCTTCTTTCCAGAGTTCTTCTGGAATTGCAAATCTCTTTGCAACTGTGAATCCTGATCCATTGTCTACAAATGCATGTAGATGATAATTTTTATGATCAGGGAATTTGAGTCCAATCTCTATGTAGTTGCTGTATTTACTAGTAGAGACGACTTTCGATTGTTGTAGCTCATTTTCTTGAGCCTGTTCCTGAGGGGTGAATGGTTTACATTCTTCTGGAACATTTTCTGGTATTTCAACCAGTTCAATAGTTGTATCGAGTTTTTCTTTCTCGATTTTCTCTTCTTTTATATCGAGTTTTTCTTCCTTGATTTTTTCTTCCTTTATTTTTGAGGAAGATGGTTCCATAATTTTTTGGAACTGAGTTTCTAATTCTTTCTCTTTCTTCTCAGAGAAATATTCTTCATATTCTTGCTCTACCAATTGGCTGACAAGGCCATTCTTGGTTTTTCTTCTTGCTTCAGCTATGAAGCATTCCTTGTGATAAGTCTTTTTTGACTTTTCACAGAACATAGGAAGTCCATTTTTCTCGTGACATAGGCAGTGGTCACAAACGAATGTACCAGGGTTTACCTGATAAAAAGACGTTATTGCCTCCGTCTTACTTTCTTCCCAGTTTTTGACATGTAGAATATTCATCTGTCTTGATTCTAAGTATTCTACTTCAGAATCTGTTTCATCATCAGATGAATCTTCTTCTTCAGACCAGGCAGAGTAAATTGACCTGTCGTCTTCTTCATCATCAGAATAGGCTATTTCGTAGCCTTTCATGTTTGTTGTTTCTACTATAGGCTCATATTCTTCAAATAGAGTTTTAGTAGATCTTTTACCCTTTTCTGGGCATTCATTGGCATAGTGCCCTTCAGCTTTACATAACCAGCATTTGCAAGCTTTCTTGCCTGGTTGAGTATTCTGAGGATTGACTCAGTGATTCTTCTTTTTTTTGAAGAATTTCTTTTTAGGATCTTCATCCTGTTGTTTCTTGAAGTTGGAACTTTTCTTAAATTTCCAATCTCCTTTCTTATTACTCCTTTTGAATTTTTTCGAGTAATATTTTTCTTTTCTTTTTCTGTGGAACTTGGATTCATGACATCCCCAGTTGGTTGGCATATCTAGTATTCCATAACAGAAATTTTCAACTCCTTTGAGTTGTTTCTTGGCCATCTTAGCTCTAAGATTGGCTTTGCATTGTTCTTTCAGTAATTGCCAGATTCTATCGGCAATTCCTCCAATTGAAAATCTTTCAATTGGTTTTTCAGCTATGCTTTCTCTCACAGCTGTTCTCCATGGTTCAGGGAGTTTTCTGTGCAATAAGTTAACTAGATCAGTATTCTCTAGTTCTCCGATTGTACAGTAGTATTCTTGAAATTCATTCAAGTATTCTTCCAAATATCTCATGTCACAAATTTTGAGAGCATAGATATTTGATTTGGCTGTTTCTTTAGCCTTTTCACTCAAATTTGAGAGATCTCCATAGAATTGATCATACAAGGGTACTGCAAAATGATACGAAGACTTTGAATTTTTAATTTCTTCAAGCTAGTCTTTCCCTCTGGCAGTCTCTTTAAAAGAGAAGTAATACTTTTTTGCTACTCCGGTGAGAGTAGTTTCATAGTACACCTGAAGATCTAGTGCTTCAAATTTTCCAAGGGTTAGAGCAGAAGCCATCATCAGGCTATCAACCCATTGATCAAGAGTTTTTCTCTTATCTAGAGCTTTGTCTAGATTTAGCCAACTACCATGAGTGGAAATTGGTATTCTAGGTATATTGTCCTCTGGGACAAATCTTTGAGAATTTCTTTCTCCATTTTTGCCCGTAGGGGCTTTCTGTAAAGGGAGTATTATTTTTCTCTTCTCTCTTATGATGACTGTTTTGGAGTTTTCTCCTTCTTCCATTTCAATATCCTAATAGGGAAGGAGTTTTCTTTCCTTTCATGGTTTGAAAATTTTCATTTCTTTGATTAGTTTTTCTAATCGTTCAGGATCTTCGCATGAATCTGCTTCATCATAAAGATCATAGAGTTTTTGTGCTCTAAGCATATTTACTGGTCTGTTCAGATCAGCTTCTAGCTCTTCTTCAGTGATGGACTCTGATGGTTCTTCAGAGTATTTAGTATCACTAACACTAGCTTCTCTAGTGCTGTAACTTCTTCTGAGAAAATTATTGTTTATCTTGACATTTTTCAGGACAGACGTCACTTTTCCTGTGATCGTCGAATTTTAGACTGATATCTCCAGTGTTTCTACTTTCATATATTGTCGCTTTGGCATTTTCTGCTGGTTTTTTCAGACCAGATAATTTCCATTCAATAGGAAAAGTTACTTCATTCCAAGTAACCTTGTGAATCTGTTGTGAATGGTTCTTCTGACTGGTGAGGAATCCAGTAGTCAGACCTGGGATATTTGATATCCTTGTCTTTGGTTCTACTGTAGTACTCATCAGTTTATAGTATATTCTGTATACTATTGCAAGTGCTTGCCTATCTTTTTTCATTGATATGCCATCTGTCTTGACTCTCAGTCTTAGACAGTGAGCTGCATCTTTCAAGCTGGTTGAGAAATTTGGAAAGCAGTTGAAGTATGCCACTTGATTGCATAGCGATGCTTCAAGGGTTCCCAACAGACTAGCTTGAAAATCTGTTAGTCTATTGTCTTGTAGGACACATAGAACTGAACAGTTTATGCCTTCTCGAGCTAGAAGTTTTATGCCTACTTGGACTGCTCCAATATGCATAAATTGATTTTTTTTTTTTTCTTGCTCGGGCAACTTCTACAGGAGTGATCATCAGTAGATCGGTTTCTCCTGTTGTAGAAGGGGTTGTGAATTCCAATAATTTGAAGTGGTGGCTATCCAACACATCAAATTTTCCCCTTTTGTAGATTTGTTTAAAATCTAACTTTGGAATTGCGGAGTTTTTTACCTCCTGTTCAATTTCGTTGAATTCGAACTCTTCAGCATTGAGGAGTTGTACTCCTTTCTTTTTCCCGAAGGTGCTCATCATTTTAACATCTCTTGTATCTTTCAGGTTTTCATACCAAATACTAGTTTGACTAGTAGATGGTCCAAGAAAAATCATGTTTGGAACAGGATTCTTCTCTGGTTTTTCTAATGGTTTAAATCCATTAGTTTTCTTTGGTTTTACTGTAGGCACTTTCTTGTCCTTCAGTATATTTTTCATAAAATCCAGCGTTTTTTGCTGTTCATTGATTTTTCTACTAACACTTGTTAGCTTTTCTTCTTTTGTTTTTGGAAGGTCCTTGATATAATTTATTTTGTTTTCCAATTTTTCTAATTTGTAGATTATAGCAGGTAGTTTTTCTAGATGATCTTGACATCTAGATAATTCCTTCAGTAGGATATGATGTTTCTCATCAAAGGATTTTAGTAGAGAATTCAACTTCTCTAATATTAAATCAGACATTGTCCCCATTGGGGATTCCCCTTTTGAGCTATTTTACAAGCTCTGATACCAGTGAGATGTGGATCTAACCAATGCTCAAATAATCAAGAGGTTTTTGTTCCTCTTTGAGAGTGTATAAGATATCTTCAATATCTTGTTCGATTTTATATATTCTAGTTTGTAATCTATAGATAATATCCCAGTAATTGGGTACCTCTCTGCTAAGATTATCTCTAAAGTTTTTCAACTTTCTTAACTTTTCTTTTTCTTTTCTCAACTCTTTGCTAGTACTGTTATAGACAGTGGTGTTCACCTGGTCAGTTACTGACCAAAGAATTTATGCTCAATAACCCTTAGATTTACATCCAAGGGTTGAAAACAAAACACCTCAACTTAATAATAATTCTCTCTGTCATTGGATTTACATCCAAGGGTGGTTGAACATTATTTTCTTGGTCAATAACTGACCAGGTGAACATTTTCGCTGTTATAGATAGCAACTAACTCAAGTCTGTCAACAATCGAAATTATGAATAGTAAAATTTTACTGCTTACCTTTGAATATAGAGGATGAAATATAGCTATAATTATAGTCTAGACAAATAAATTCAAGATGGGCCAGCCACGTTTCATCAAGAAAGGAACATAATAGTAAAAAAGAGAGAGAGAAGGGTACTAATGGTATAAACATTAAGTGAAAGGAATAGTTGGGAGAAAAAGAGAAAACTTTTGTGTGAATGGGGTTGAAAATAAGTTGGTGGAGTGTATGGGGTGTATTTTGGTATTTTATGGGTGAGTGATCATTATCCCATATAAATATGGCTAATGAACAATGAATACGGATACACGTAGTTAATTTTGCAAGTATGCATATTAACTATTTATAGGAAAAGCTTTAATAAAATTTTAAATAGAAAAGAAGTTAAAGAATATGTAGATTTGGATAAATTAATGTAAAAAAGTGGCTTGTTAATATTGCTTCACCCTTTTAACCATATATATATATATATATATATATATATAAGATGTTTACCTGGAATATTTAATTTTTTTTTTTTGAAGGGAATAGCCAATATATTGATCAAAAGCCAGAATGACCCTTACATACCCTTCCGCTGCCATCTATAGACAGATAAGAAGATGTGTTAGTACCCACAGTGATACATAGAACTAGGCCACTCATTTGACATTAAATACAACGAAATAGCATGAATCTTCCATCGGTACTACTCCGGAAGATTCGCTAGGGGCACAAAAGTGCGTAGCTTTCTAAAAATTAGAAACTTATTGAAAGTAATAAAATTACTATCCTAGAGCTGGGCTTAGGGCTAAAAAACCCCATCCCAAATAAAAGGCCCAATAGGGTAGCCCCAAAGAGAAAAAGCCCAATCCATGGCCCAGCAGTACTGGAATGATCCAAGCCTAAAACGTCATCACGCCCTCACATCAGGAGATGGCACCGCCGCTCGACCTTGCCGCCACTGCCCATGCTGCCTCAGCCTCCGCGACTTGTACCGCTATGCTGCCATGGTACCACGCCACCTCGACCTAAGCAAACCCGCCCACACCACTACGAACCAACAACGATGCAGCGCACTAGATACTAGCCTCCATGAGCCAAATGTCTGACGCCGGTCCTGGAAACCCACGACGAATCACCAAAACCCACTGTGATTCAGAGACAATGCCCAGAGACTCCACCAAAACCAACATACTGCAACCATAAGCAGAAATCTCTCTCCCATGAAAGCTCCTGGGCAAATAGCATCAATATCCTGTCCGACAACAGACCGCGGCACGTTGGCAAGGCTAGAGGCCAGCGAAGACATCCTGGTGCCCCCGGACAGGGCTGATCTGCACGTATAAGGACGCCGTTGGCCTTAAGAGTTTTCTCACGCTAGAGAGAAAACCTATCACAAGTTAACCTATTGTTAGTGATAGAGTTTTGAATATTTTATCTGGAATATTAAATGATAATACATTAATTTGGTTTTTTCTTTAACAATGAATACGGATTTTTTTGTTTATCTAAATATGTATTTTTGATAAAGTATTTTGTCCACTATATCTTTTATTTTGTCACAATTATCAGTATCCATAAAGCAAACAATACAAAAATTACAAAAGGGTGTCATTTGCTTTATCAAATGACAAGGTTAGTAAAGTGTATCCAAGAGAGGGGGGGGGGGGGTCCCTATTGGCCATTTTTCTAGTAGTGGATGTCTTACTAGTGGCTAGGCCTCAACACAATAATTTTGTTAGACTTCTCAGTTTCTGCTCGGAAGGAAATGAAAGGCTTCTTGTCTATGAGTATCTCCCTAACGCAAGTCTTGATCACATCATATTTGGTATGACCGACTTCTGCATTTTCTTCAACTTCAAAAATCTACTATAGAATTTTCATTGTGCGACACATGTAACAAACACTATAACAGATTAAATCTGTTGAAGGATATTCGATTTATGTGTGTCTTACCAAATTAGGATTACTTTCTATTGTTGTAATGTGAGAGAATGTACTAGATTCCTAATTCTAATTAGAATAAGATTCCTTGTACTCAAAGATTATGTAGTTGTATCCTTTATATATAGAGGTTTCTATTATCAATGAAAGTTACAACAATTTCTCTCTACAATCTTCTCTCAAATCTCTTACTCTAAAACACATTATTAGCACGAGCCCTAACCCTAGATCATAAGCCAAAAACTTTTTTCTTCTCTCTTCTTGCCGTGAAACCCTAGAACCCTGCCCTAGGATCACCTCATGCGCGCCACCTTCTTTGTGCATGATTTTGGGGAAAAAAACCATAAGACTACAAGGAAAAAAAGGACAAGAAAATCAAGCATCAAGAAAGCACCAAGTAAGTTTTAAATTAAAGTTCCTACTTTCTGTCTTTAATATTCTTTCTTTTTCTTCTGTGACATGCAACCTCCCTTCTTCTACATCCCACCTTTCTGTAACGTGGGTTTGATTCAATAAAAGCGGAAATCGTGGGGATTTACGCTATTTGAACTAAGAGCGTTCGTAGACTTTGGACTAAGACCATTCGTAAGCATCGATTTATACGAACTAAGAGCGTTCATAGACTTTGGACTTAGAGCGTCCGTAAGCATCGATTTTGACCATACAAACATCATTGTTTCGGTCTAATCTAAATTTCTTAGAAATCAATTTCTTGGTAGCATTAAGGCTCGAAAATCTTAATATTAGTTTTCGTGGAAGCATTGATTCCGAAACTAATTCGTTCTTGTTTCTCGTTTTCAGGATGTCAAATTTGAACAAGTTCAATTTTACTCCATTGGATCCTACGGGAACAGGATATTTCATGTGAGCTCATAATGTTGAGCTCCACCTAATTGTCCTTGATTTATTGCCTACAATCCAAGAGCCCTGTTCTGAAGGAACTGCTCAAGACTCTCAAACTGAGATAAATAAAGGGCACTTACCCTCATGAAGCGCCACATGGAGATGGCACTTCAGTTTGAGTACATGAATGAGGATAGCGCTAGAAATCTTTGGGTAGCGTTTTAACAAACATTCACAATTTTCCGAACTTAGAAGCACGATAAAATAATTTCCGCTTCTCTAACTTTGACAGAGTTATGTAATATTGTTCGGAAGCTCTCCGCATCAGATCATTAATGCATGCCTGTGGAAAAACTATCACAGAGGAACAATTGATTGAGAAAACCCTAACTACCTGCCCTGTCACTGGATTAAGATTCTTTGAATTTTATTGAATCTTAATCAACGAATGACGAATCACAAATCTCCATCAGCTAACTGGAGCTATGGCTTGTGTTAAAAGGCACAACCATGAATTTGTGAATAGAGAATGTGGTAGGCCTCAAGATGGCTTCCATGAGCACCATTCAATGGCTAGAAGAAGTCGCCATGGACGATATGATCCATATTGTCAATATGCTCAAGAAAGTAATCGCCAAAATTGGCGAATACATGACTAAAGGAGTCATGACATTGAGGGTATAAGGGTTGGACACCATGGTGCCACTTTTGACCATGGTGATGCTATTCCAACGCCATTGGTCCTAGGGACCATATGTATTGTGTCAATACACCTCAATCAAGAGAGCATCCTCTTCATGGTATTTTATGGAGTACCTGATCAATGGTGATCAAGATATCGAGTTATGGAAGACTTTAAATATGGCGATGAAGATAAAATGCTGCAGATTTTTCGTATAGTCTTTTATTTTCCAAGAATTATGTAATGGAAATTATACCTTAAATCAATAAATGACAATTGTCTTAACTCTTTCTCACCAGGCTCACCCAATTAAGTATGATGTCTAGGTAACTAGTTGAGATTAGAGGTACTTAAGCGAGCTTTGCTCCACCAACATCTCTTCCTACTTTCCTGGTTATGTTTAATTGGAGTTACCGAAAGGATTGAGTAATTATTATTTGTCTACATTTGATTTTATTATTTTGGATTAGATTTTGGTCAAGAAACTTTGATGTAATCACTGGCTATTATTAATAAAGTATCGATTATTCTATTTCATGTCTTGGACATATCTTAAATTTGAACTTTATTATTTCAAAGATATAAGAGCCAATGATTTTAATGTGACATAAGTTAATTACTTTTCATTACCTCTAATTACTACGGACGAAAACGAGTATTAGAGAAGCTTATGTGTCAGTCTAGTAGGTTATATGTTACCACTATTTGAGTAATTAAGTCCAATGACATCATAAGAGATGACCTTTGAGATACCCATACATATAGGCTTTGGCATAACCATTTGGGACACCCAGGTCATGACATGATGATCCGTATATTAAAGACTTCACACGGACATCCATTCTTCAGAACAAAGAGAAGTAAGAATCAAAAATTGATTCAAGGAGAAGCATGGCACGCTCCTGTGCCCACGGTGCCGCAATCATGTTAGACCGTCCAGTAATGGCCGGCGCCGCCTACCCCCTGCAGCCATCACTTGGATTTGATGCCAGGAAGCCTAATTTAACTCCTCTATCTACTTCTCAAGTCAATTGTGACATTGTGGCTCAACCAAAATCTTTACTGGTTGATTATAAGGCCCATCTTTCGTTCTGTAAAACCTGCTCTTTAGGATCGAGACCATCCTATGCAAAGGATACTAAGAAAATAATTCCATTCTTACATTTTATCCAAGGGGATTATGTGGACAGCTTCAACCAACTTGCGGACTATTTAGATGTTTTATGGTGTTGGTTGACACATAGACATGCTGGTCACATGTCACTCTATCATCCACACGTAATGCTGCGTATGATAAACTCCTGACCCATATCATATGGCTACGGGCTCACTACCCGGATAATCTCATTCAGTCAATTCGACTTAATAATGCTAGAGAGTTTACATTGAAAAATTTTCGCTGACTATTGCATATCATTGGAGATTGATATTAGGCATCATATTTTCATGTACACACCCAAATGGTCTAGCAGAAAAGCCACCATTAAATGACTACGATGGTAGCCCGGACATTGGTAATGCGCACCAACATTTCGCTGGGAGTTATGCAATATCGCATGTAGCTATGCTAATTCGTCTACGACCTATCACCACTCAACCTTTATTTGCATTACAGCTAGTGATTGGGTGCGAGTCCAATATCTCATACTTACGCATATTTGAGTTCGTGGTTTATGTGTCAATTGCGTCACCATAGCGCATGTGTCATTGCAACGAATGCATATATATATATATATATATATTTGTGTTGGATATAAACCTCCAGCTATAAGTCCGCTATATAGAACTCTTGACAGGCGATCTCTTTACTGCTAGATTTTCCGATTGTCACTTTGATGAGACAGTTTTCCCGTCGTTAGGGGGAGATAAAAACAAGAATGTTCAACAAGAACGATAAGAATTGTCGTGGTATGTCCCCACTTTGTCTCATTTTGATCCCCGAACCGCACAAGAACTGCCGAGAATTCTCGATCTTTATAACGTAGTAGATTCGATACCTGATACATTTTCTGATATCGCTAAAGTGATGAGATCACATATACCTACTGCAAATGTGCCTGCAAGGATTGTTGTCCCCTTAAGAGGACATGGCGCCACCTAGAGGAGTTGGGCACGGCATTGCTGCCATGAATGGTGGCATAAATGGCGTCACAGGCCATGAGTTCCGCTAGAGAGCGTAGGAGACCCATATGTTCGACGGATTCTCGCCCTAAGAAGAGAGCGAGTTTGGCACAACTTGATCAATTGATCATTGATACTCAAAATCTGTCTCATGAGAATATTCTGAATTATGGTTATGTCCATGTCCAAGAGACATCGATGGGGACGCCTCAATATTACAATTAATTCCTGAGAATATAGAGATCTCTACAAACTACACTAGTGTACATGAGGACGTAGGATTATTGAGACCAATGACATCGAACCTTACTTCGTTGAAGAATGCCAACGTAGAGAAAATTGGCCTAAATAACAAGATGCGATCCAGGTTGAATTGGATTCACTAATGAAAAGGATGGATTTCAGGCATGAGATGCCAATACCTCCTAACATAAAACCTATTTACATTAACATGTCTTCGTTAGATAGCGTGATGAGAAAAAGATAAGGTTTCTCACCAAACACCCTGGAATCGACTACGAGAAGACATATTCTCTCGTAATGGATGTCAATATTGCATTCCACTACCTTGTTAGTTTGGTAGTTTCGGAATAACTGAACATGCAGCATACGAATGTAGTCACAACGTATCTTTATGGGGATCTAGATACATAATATAATGAAGGTTCTTGTGGATTTCATCTATCCAAATCAAGTGGCTCTAGACCACAGAGCGCGTTTCTAATGAGGTTGAAACACTCACTAAGTGACTACTTAATTGGGAAGAGATATGAACTATGCCTGCGCATTTCCATGACAAGTTCCGGATTTACAATTGTCACGATTTATGTTGATAAACATAATTGGAACCTTTGAGAATTAAGGGAAATCGTTGAACACCTGAAATCCGATTTTGAGATGAAGGACCTTAGGAAAACACAATTTTGTCTAGATTTAGAACTTGTATACCGTGTCAATGAATGCTTTGACATTTTGATAAAGTCAAGATGCACTCCCTTGGCCATCCGTAGTCTTGACCTTAAGAGGGATACATTTCATCCCAGGGATGATGACGAAGACGTGTTAATTGGCAGAAGTGCCTTACCTAAGTGCAATAGGTGCATTATTGCACTTAACACAATACAAGACCGAACACCTCATTTGTTATGAACTTGTTGGCTAGATGTAATCCTACGCCAACTCGATGCCATTGAAATGGTGTAAAGATAATCTTTCGATACTTAAAGGGTACGATAGATATGGGCTTGTTTTATCTATATAGAGAGATAAGAATGGATGACGAGATGTAATCAGACTCCATATGCCCAAAGACCGTCGTCACCACTGCCACCAAGGGTGGCTGGCATCCTCCCTCCCACTGTCAAAATGATGGTGATGTTTTGATGAGTTTTTGCTAATGCAGGATATCTCTCTGACCCTCACAAAGATCATCCCAAACGGGTTATGTCTTTACCATGACATGCACCGTGATATCTTGGAGGTCTACAAAGCAGACATTTGTTGCTACTTCCTCGAATCATGCAGAGGTTATTTCTCTACATGAAGGCATGCGTGAATGCATATGGCTAAGGTCTATAATTGGATACATTCGAGGTAATTGTGGTTTGAAGTCTATCACAGATGATCCTACATGCATTTATAAGGATAATGCAGCTTGTATTGAACAAATGAAGTTAGGTTTCATCAAAGGCGACAACACCATACATATATCGCTTAAGTTTTTTTATTATCAGCAATAACATACACTTCTAAAGATTGAAGTGAATCAAATCCTATCAGAGAATAATATAGCAGAATTATCTACTATGTCGTTATCTAAATCCATTTTCGAGAAACATGTGAAGAGCATCGGATTGAGAAAGTTATCCGAACTCCCATGATTGTAGCAATCAGGGGGAGATGTCAACATTAGGGGGAGGCATGATGTCTACATGTTTGATCTCTTGGAGAGTGAAGGGCGTGTTGTACTCTTTTTCTCCTCCTTCAGGTTGTTTTTGCCCCACAAGGTTTTTATTACTCGAGCAAGGTTTTTAACAAGACAACATTTGAAGCACCATGGTATCACAATGACATCACATTTGGACGGCACAGGGGGAGTGTTGAAGGATATTTGATTTATGTGTGCCTTACCAAACTAGGATTACTTTCTATTGTTGTAATAGGAGAGAATGTTCTAGATTCCTAGTTTTAATTAGAATAGGATTCCTTGTACTTAAAAATTACGTACTTGTATCCTCTATATATAGAGGCTCCTATTATCAATGAAAGTTACAAAATTTCTCTCTACAATCTTCTCTCAAATCTCTTATTCTAAAAAAAAATCATTTTTCGTCTAATATGCATGTAGATCCAATCAAGCGCGAACAACTGGATTGGGATAAATGTTATAAAATCATAGAAGGCATTGCTCGAGGGCTACTTTACCTTCATGTTGATTCTCGCCTTAGGATTATTCATCATGATGTCAAGATGCAGAAATGAACCCCAAAATTTCAAATTTTGGCATGGCAAGGTTGTTTGTGCTTGATGAAACACAAGGCAATACTAGTCGTATTGTGGGAGCCTAGCAAGTACTTGACAAGGCTACAGAGCTTATAATATCAATAATTTTGTTCATTTTGATCCATTTTAGTACAGAGCTTACCTAGCTTCTTCTTGTTCAAATGCAGCGGATATATGCCTCCCGAATATGTGAAGCATGGACATTTTTCTGTTAAGTTTGATGTCTATAGTTTTGGCGTGTTGATTTTGGAGATAATAAGTGGACAGAAAAATAGTTGCTTTGATCATGGAGAGAATGTGGAGACTCTTCCAAGCTATGTAAGTGAAAGGAAACGTGTATAGTTTTGGTGACGAGAAAGAAAATTTAGTCTCTGAATTTATATATAATGCACAAATCAATGCAGGCATGGAAAAGCTGGAGGGAAGCGAAACCTTCAAATGTGAGAGATCCCAGATTGAAGAATGGTTCAAGGGCTGAAATAATGAGATGCATACACATTGTTATGTGTGCAAGAAAGTCTAGCTGATAGACCAACCATGGCTTCAGTTATCCTCATGTTCAATAGCTACTCTATGAGTTTCCCAGTACCCTCAAAACTAGCACTTTTAATGTATAGTAGCGTATTTTTTTTTTTTGAGAAGTAACGTTAACTCTTGCCTTCACTAAACCAATTGAGACTCTGGGTGCGTGCCTGCGTTAACAAGATCGGACTCCCTCTGAATCTTTAGCTTTAACACTGACTAACTACAAATTTACTGTTATTCTCTAAATAAATACTGTCATATTCACGATAATCTTTTGAAAAGCTATTAGCATCTTTGAAAAGGTTACTGTTGATGAATAGAAACTACTAGAGAGTAAAGAATGGTGGCCTGGCGTAGATGTGTTCCTTTCTTTCTCTCTCTGTTTGCGAACTTTTTTTTTTTTTTTTTTAACACATAGATGACCCTATGAGACATAAAAACATATTATGACTTAATTGATAACAAAAATTTTAAAAAGAAATTTATGGATTATTTGCTCTTATGTATAATATTTAATGTATATTATATCATGTGAGCCTAGAGCAAGAAGAAATATGGTAATAGAAATGAGATAATTATAATTAATTTTAGGAAAAAATATCATTTTGGTCATTCAATTTTGATCTGTTTGACACTTAGGTCATTGACTTTTAAAAAATATCACTTTGATCACTCAACTTTAACACCGTTTAACATTTTAGTCACTGCCGTTAAATGTTTCTTCACAAACCGTTAAAATTGAGGACGTTTTGGTCAAATCATTAAAAGATAAATCTGAAAAAATTAAAATTAATTTGAGCCTTCTTGAATTTATTTTCTTGCAAATTGTAATCGCATAAATGAAGGTTTTCAGTTGGCCTCCACGACCAAACACAGTAGTCTCTCCCTCTAGTCTTATTAATCCATTACAAGTTGAAAGCTCAAACCTTGTAAAAGACCATTATTCTCTCACAGAGAGACTCATAATTAGATCATTAACCAAACTTAGACTAGACATTCTCAACTTCATCGCAGACTAGGACCAAGTCCTCAAGATTAAGAAAGAGCTATCAAGGCCATCAACGCCTTGGCTTCTCTGTGCAAAGATAAGGAGCAACTCTTCATCTAGAACCTACTGCTATTTATAAGACGAGTTTATTTTCCTCTTCTGGGTTGATTAGGGATTGAGTCATTTTGTGCAGGGAGATTAAAGATTGAATCCTTTTGGGTTAGGAGGATTTAGTTGTGTAATTGTTCATAATTTTTGGGTAAGTTGAATTTGGAAGCTTCTCTACTCATGGAAATGGTAATTGTCATTCTGTATTTTTCTGAGTTTTGTTGTTCACTTCTACAGTGAGATAGATGTTTTTAATTTGCTAGCTGCAAAGATATGATATTTTGATAAAGCTCTCCTTATATGTTTTATGAACTCCTCTGGTGTGCGATTTTGTGAACACAATTATGAGTTATAATTGCGTCTGCGATCAGTAATGCACTAATGCAAGGTCTAGGAGATGTAGTGTCTTTTCTTCTTTTTTTGTCTTGGTTTCTAAGAGATGTAGGTTAATTTTGTATGGAAATAATAATTCTTTTAATATTTATTTATGTTTATAAAAATATTTGTATGATATGATGAAAATATCTTCAAAATGTATAATATTTACAAAATTTTAACGGTGGAGTTAACGGTAATATACTACGTCAATAATAGCATCAGACGACAGTCCAAAACTGTCGTCTGATGAAGTTTTGTGCTGTTGTTAAAGCATGTGCCGTCTGATGAAATTATTAGACAATAGCAGGAAACTTTCGTCTGAGTAAATTTTACATAAGAGCAGCTGCTTACATGACTATTGTCTGAAAAGTGACTCTTATGTTGTCTCTATGAAGCTTCTACATCAAAGGACTAGGCTTTTTCTGTTGACTAGATTTAAACAACACAACATGCTACTTAAAATGGCGTTGGCTATCCATTTTTGATACTATAGGTTTCTCTAAATAACTATTGTTTGAGTTTTTATTGGATAATAGTTTTTGATATAGTCTTGTTGTGCTAAGATGGCTCCAACAACAGTTTTTGCTATCATTTTAGTTGTGTTTAACTCTCTCGGACAATTGCTTTCACTTAGTTGAGAGTGGTCTAAAAGTGACTCTTATGATGTACATTTTTTTTATGGAAGAACAACAATCTTTATTAAACGAAAGAAAGCAATAAAGGAGTACATGGGGCGATTCAATAGCATCGAAAGAAAGCAATAAAATTACGATGAACAACATTTGGACTTATATAAATGTAGCAACAGTTCCATATATGGGAAGCAGTCAGCTTGCAGGGCTTAGATGAGTCATCTTTGGGGAAAGCCTTCACTGCAAGGGGTGCTCACTTTTCCTCTATGACAAGGAGCTCACTTCGATTCCTCAAAAGAAATCCAAGGAATCTATGCATGGGGTGCTAAATCTTCTAGCGACGCACTCTCCTTCTCCTTCATTTGGACAAACACAAAATGGAACTGAAGCAACTAATGTAAGAAAACGTGAACTATAAGCCTTGAGACAGACACCCAAACCTGCAATATATGAACATCTTTGATTTCAAGTTTATGTCACTAGTAAACCCTTACAACTAATAGAAACATACAACCAGTACTTATGAATCACATGAGACACATTTTAGGCAAAGCAATCATGAGTACATCAAAATAGAGAAAAAAAAATGAGATGCACTGTTTTTCTACATGTCATGTGAAGATATTGCCTACCTTTTCCATACAAGCTATGTAGCCAACTAAAGCAAAGATGTCAATTAATTCATTTGGTAAATATCAGAGCTGCTGCATATATAGTTCTGCCAAGATCATTCTAGCACAATTGATAACTACAGCATGGTCATGCAAAGGTCGTAGAAAGCAAATTATGCTTTGTGGGGGGTTACTCTAGTAGTCAAGAGAAATTGCCCCTCACCTGAGCTCAATTTCCTGCTCCCCAAATATCACTAATTAACAAAAAAAATATAAAATGCACAGCAAAAGTCTCACGTTCAAATTTAAATTTTTCTCAAAGAAGGATCATCATCATAACTTGGCACACGCACATGAACAACCGAAAAGGTGACAACCATTTCAGAAGTATCAAAGTTTTGAGTATTTTGACATACCTCAGCCCGGCCATGAAGGCTCCAACCCAGTAGCTCCTGCCAAATTTTATCCACAGGTAAGTATAACAAAACACTTGCATTTGAACTAGAGAAATTGCAATAGACAACAATCACTTGCATACAACAAAAACTAAAATTGAAAGAGAGCTCGAAAATGAAATGAGGAGGAGATAAGTAGGAGAATTCACGAGTTGCAAAGACTAGAAAATTGAAAAATAAATGCTTTCTAATGCTAATAATATTAAATGAAAAAACAAATTGTCTCTAAATGCTTCATAATGAATTTTACCAAGACTGAAAAAACACTCAGTAGCCTCTGAATTCTAGACCTAGTTGTTTAATGAACAATAAAACCAGGTGAAGGAAAGGATGGAACACCATAAAGAACAAAAAGACAACTGAGTTATGTAATGACTTTTCTACAGAAAGCCAGCTGAATAGAGGCTGCAAAGTTAAAACAGCGAAACTATATAAGAAAATTTGTGTTCGTCCCTATGACTACCACTACATGTTTCAATGATTTTCAAAATCCTTCCATTATACACAAAATACTACATGCAGCACCATCAGCTGTCTGTGAGTCTGTCAAAACTTTGTACTCATCCTTGTGAATACCACTAACATTTACATTGAAATAAAAAGAATGTGCTTTACAATCCATGCATTGTTAAATACAGGACCATCAGATACTTAAAGTATAAACACAAATCAAGCTGACATCACAATGTACACTATATGTAACAAAATATCCTCTCCTCAGATGCATCCCCATCCGAAAACTTTATGCAAATTTTAGAAAACAAAAAGACGATTTTTGAAAAAATCTTGAGCAAAGGAAGTTTGCCCAAACTGTAAGAAATTGAATAGGACATGGGGAAAAGGAAAGAAAATGTCAAACCATCTGAGCAATTGCTTTTGGATAGAGAAGTGGAGGCAGAGCAAGATTCTCTATGATGATCAGATATCAAATCAATCCCT
>LYNE01000004.1:90732-117218 GCA_001662545.1 Rosa x damascena | reverse complement strand
TTTGTCAATTTTGGTAGGATAACTCTATTTTCTTTGTTTTAAAGTGACAGGCCTAGATTTCGGGTAATTTCAGAACTGTGTGTTTTTTTTTTTTTTTTTTGGGTGCTGGAGTGGTGATATCGTTTTGAGGCTTTTCACAGTCGAAGTTTTGAGGTAGACTATAACATTAACATTAGGTTGATCTTTGCTTTCAGCTCTTTCCTCAATCGGAAGCCAAATTACTTGGATCAAGATGCTTCCACCAGCCAAAACATTTGAGCATCCCACAATTTTGGAGTTTTGAAGTGTTGCGAGAACTGCAAGGAGGTGACCATTTTGTTGTTTTTGAAATCCCCCCCAAATTACAGTTATAGGTTGGTAATTGGAGCCATGACTATAGTCTCCGGTTTAAACTTCTCTTTAAGTTACTATTTTGTTGTAGAAAATAGTCAATCTCTTCATTGGCTCCTCTGTAAGGGTATCTGTAAATGTAGTTAACCATATTGATAATACACCCACAGAGTAACCACATTGAAAAAAAACAGAGAGAAAATAGACATATGGTTATCATGATTGCTGACAGGGTAAGACAAGCTTTTGTTTTGGAGAAATTGCAGTGGATGAACCAGCAAGCAACAGCAACAGAAAATGAATATTCTATTGTATCTGTCTTCCCTTTCAAATCAAATAAAACTTACCAAAATTTTTGCACCACTATCAAACAATTTAAAGCAAGCCAAATGTACAAACCGATAATACAAAATCAATGATATGCTTATGTGTGTGGTCATTTTCTTTTCTAAGCAATTCGCTAACAACCATAACTCCCACAGCAACGCGCGGGCAGCTATGACTAGTATATACGAGATTAAGTGTCTTTAGAAGATTAAGGCCCCATTTTGGATTGCTTCGCTTTAAAAAAAATCAGTTTTTGTTCAAAATTTTAGATTTTATTGTGTTTGGTAAATAAATAAATAAAATGCAGCTTTAATTGAAAGTTATAGGTCACTGGCAGCAGATTTTAGAAGCAGCCTAGAGGTTGTTTTTAGAAGCTATTGTGATCAAAACACACTCTGCAGTTATTTTATGTACTGACAGCACTTTTAAAAATATTATTTACAAAACACGAAACTGTTTTAATTCACAGCTGATTATTCTCACAACACAGCAGCAACAATTTTTTTTTGAAAGTCACAGCAATTCCAAACTAGCCTTAAGTCACGAATATAATGTTGGCGAAGGACTCATTGACGACGAAGTTAGTGAGATTCGAGTTAGAGTTATGTCCTTGTGACATGGAGCATCATCTCTATAAATGGTAAGTATGGTACAAATCCTTAATATCTCAAATGTTAGTAATCCCAATAGGAACTTGGTGGAAGAGGAGACCGTCATATATAGTCGAAATGTCCAATCTTCCCAAAAAGAGCCAGCCCGGAATTGTACACGACAAACCGGGGGTGTTGGGCTTTGTCTTAACAAGCTTTGTGCCAAATTAGGTTGCAGGTGTTACAGCTCCAGATCTCATCTTGTATAAATGACTAATCGCATTCTTCTTCAACCCTTGTGGAGCTTAATCTTGACGTTTTTCATAGTCACAGTGCCTGTTAGTTTTCCTTGTCTATCTTGTGGATACTGAAACAATAGTCAGAATCATGAAACTCCTTTAGTTACGTTTTCGATCACTAAATCTGACAGGCATGTCATCTCTCACCACTACCATGCTATAAAAGGAAAAGGAATAAGCAAATTCGACTTATGTTTATTATTAGTGAGCCACATTACTGGATAAGCAATCATTGCAAAAATAACTCCAATATCCAAACCTGATTTTCTTCTTTTCATTTATGAAAATAAACAGATAGCCAGCCTACACGGTATTTCTCGGATTAAGGAACATACCAAGTATATATGAGTAACCACTGCAAGTGGCCTAGTGGTTCTTGCTTAGTTGGGTGTGCTCCCTAACCTAGGTTCGAACCCCGAAGCTGTCAAAGTGGCCAGGCACTGTGCTGCAATGCACAGTTGGAGCATTTCACATGCGCCGAAGGGGTTTATCTTGGGCCGAGAAAGCCTTTGGGTTCCCCTTGACAAAGTAAAAAAAAGAAAAAAGTATACATGAGTTAGAAAATGTGGTATGAAGCAACATTCTCATGGTTGTCAAGTCAGAGACTCGATGAGCATCTGATTTTTGTTGAAGCTCTGTAGATGAAGCTTTTTTGTTCCAGATGTTGCAGTTCTGATTCTATCAATTGTTGGAATTTAGTTAGAATATTTCAAAATACCTGCTATTCATTAATTCTTTTTGTGTCATTAACTCTCTTTGATTGTGATTGATATAAAGATTTCATCAGTTTTATTCATATACCATTCATTTGGTCAAATTAACTCTGCAATTATATGGGTTCATTCCTAATTTGATACCTTCCGTTTTGATTCTTTCTAATCATTGTCATAATATTATTTTCGGTTATATAAGTTACATAGCTGAATTGCTATTGTCATCGCATTGATCATTCCTGCCATATATATAATCCCTAGCCATACAACAAGAAATTCAATCTCCTTTGTTTCCTTTCCGAGCTCAAAGTATTCATGTGTTTCCTTTAATTTATCTATTCCACCAAAAGAAAGTTTCAAGCTGCTCGATACGATCCGAGTATTGTGAGTGTACACCTACAAGGATTGAGGTTGTTGTACCCTGGAGGGTAGGGCGCCACAAACCTGCTACATTTAGACATTGTCTTAGAGGGGCGAAATATACTCTTAAGGGCAGTGTTTACACGCCTCAACCTTAAACTCTTTTTGAAGTAATCATTGGGTGGCGGCTCGCAAATCTAAAAGATAAGTGTTGATCTTCTATTTTCAGCTTATTATGGCTAGGGGTGTAAATGAGCCGAGCCGGAGCGAATACCAAGGTGATCATGTTCGGCTCATTTATTTTTTTATCGAGCTCGAGCCAGGCTAAAGCTTGAATTTTTTTTTCCATGCTCAAGCTCGGCTCGGCTTGAATATTTTTCTTAGGCCCGAGCTAGGCTTGGCTCGGCTTGATTTATTGGACGAGCTCGAGCTTGAATAGGCTCGGCTTGGCTCATTTGACTTTAAATTAAAAAAATAAAAAAAATAGAAAGAAAATTTAAAATAATAATCCAAATTTGATGTCTAACCATCATATAAATCCCTTTTATTGTCTAGAATGAACTCAAAATGATGAATCCAACTCAAAATTGCACTTAAACTAATTAAATAAGAATGGGGCCTTCAACATAGCTTCAGTATCAAAATTCTAAGAATCGTTCTATGCGTTTTGACTTTGAAAAGTGAAAACCTTATGGCTGCCCGATCTCAATTCTTTTCTTTTTATAGTGGTTGCTAGGGTTTGATTTAATTGTTGCACAAATATTGTTATTGATTGTAATATATTTTATTTAAATTTTCAAATTCTCTTCCAATTGAAAAGGAATGTAATAAAAAGAATTGAAGAATTGAGATTAGAAAGATTATATTTTTATAGTATAAATTTTCATTAGTCGAGCTTTAACAAACGAGCCGAGTTTTAACAAGCTCGAGCTACTCATGGAAAATACGAGCTACTCACGAGCTAGACGAGCCGAATATATCCTTGCTCAAGCTCGGCTCGTTTTTTTGTCGAGCTTAATATTGAGCTCAAGCTCGGCTCGTTTATCTTACGAGCACGAGCCGAACGAGCTAAAATCGAGCCGAATACGAGTCGAACACGAGCTGTATCGAGCCTACTTACAGCCCTAATTATGGCATTAATGTGATTATATTTATTTACTAATAAAATACTGTATTTGTGGAATTTTGTAGGAAACGAAATCTGATGACGAAAATAACATCCATCGACCAAATTTCCAACATTAATGCCTGCATTCTTTCACGTTCCCGGTCTCTTGGGTATGCGCAGTAAAGGAACGAGTAGATTGAGACACAGAGTGTCATAGGAATTGCCATTGTAGTGAAGAGTGCCTTAGCAAGTGCTGCAGCATTCTCCCTATCTGTTTCAATCTCTACAGAGTCTAATGATCCTTTAGGAATTGGTTTGTAACCAAAAACGTGCTGAACCAAAATCCCAATGATTGGGGGAGCAAATGATGATAAGATGGATTCAAAAGATTGATCTAGAGCATAGATGTTGGTACGGGACCTCTCAAGGACGATCTCTGCTAATATTAGACTGTATCCAGCTTAGATATTGAAGAATTCCAAAAAAAAAGCCAGAGGTCCTTGACCCAAAGCACAAAAATCAACTAAAATTATCACACTTACCCCAGCAACAAATTTTTATTCCCATTAACTTAATTTGAAGTAAAATGACAATTTTAGGCTAAAAGTAATTAATAAATTACATTCCATGCCACTCTGACTCTGTCTCTCCCACCCCCAATCTCTACCTCTCTCTCTCTCTCTCTCCCTCTCTCTCCTCTCTCTCTCTGGTGCAGCAGTGTGGCATCGAACTCCGAATCACGCCTAAAGCACTCTCTCTCCACCTCCGGTGCGGCGTCGAACTCCGGATCACGCCTAAAGCTCTCTCTTCACCTCTGATGTGGCGTCGAACTCCGGCATCACGCCTGAAGCTCCAGTAGCTCCGACTGGAGTTTAACTCAGTCTCGATGTAGAGCGTCGGTGAGGCTGGTAACAGGTTGGTGTAGACCACTGCTCTGCTTTTGCTGCTCCTTCGCAATTCCCTCCACTGCTTATGCTACTGGTCCCGGGCCTCACCCATCGAAGTTAGAGAAGGTTGGTCTGCAACCGTCGAAGTGGAAGATGGGAGGAGAGGAAGATGTGGGAGCCCAGAGCATTTTTTGGGTGCCCAAATCAAATTTTTTTTTTTCAAGTAGTGGGGCAGAAGGAAAGGAAAAAAAAAGGTTTTGAATGTCTATTAGGGGGCAATAGACGTTTTGAATTGATGTAATCTCATCGTTTTTTTTTCTTTAATAAAAGTTTTGTTTGTCTAATTTTAAGAAGATTATTTCCCATTTCGGTGAGTGAAAGTTCTATTGGGGAGCAATAGACGTCTATTGCGGGGCTATAGATAGTCTATTAGGGGGCAATAGACTATTGGGGGCAATAAATATTTCCGGCGACCTATGAGATCTCCGACGACCTCTTTAGAGACCTCTAACAAGGTTTTCAGAAAGTTCGGTGGGCGGCAGCCGGTGACCAGATTTTGGCTAAAGTTGGCCGAAATCAAGCAACTGGTGAACGGAATCTCGCGACAAGTGATCGGAATCCGACAACCAGTGACCGGGCTCCGGCGAAGTCTCTTATGGTTTCTCTTTCTTCAATTTTCTCTCTCTCTCTCTCTCTCTCTAAGTAACAAATGGGTGAGGGTAAAATGATATTTAAAAAAAAAAAAAAAAAAAAACGAAGACTTTCTTAGAGTGTTTTGGGTAAGGGGGAATTAAAAAAACTTAATGGGGTAAGTGGGAAAAAAATCTCTAAAAATGGGGTAAATGGACAAAAACAAAAAAAAAAACACCAGACATATATTTGACTTCATTTTCATGGCTATCTCTATTTGCACTAAAAACAGAGGACTTTGCCTAGGGGTCATCATGGGCCGGGCTAGGGCCGGTCTTACCCTACATTTTAGGGCTTAGGGTTGGACTGGGTCAAAGTCAACAAAATTTAGGGCCGGGTAAGGTCGGGCCGAGGCTTAAATATGCTAACCCTTACTCGTTCGAAAAGCCCTAATCACTCGGGCTGGCCTTCCAAATAGGGCCAAATAGGGTCGAAATGGGCCTAAAAGGGCTTTAATTTGTTTAACAAAAAGAAATACATTATTCTTTTTTTCCCAAAATGTGGCTCTATGGTCATATAGGCAATATAAGACTTATTGTTTTTTGTTGATCATATTTAATGAGGGCCCTTCCACTAAGGGATCCCTTTTTTTGGTCTTTTATAGAGATATGGCATTAGACTAACTTTTTGATCACATTTCGGCATCTCAACCGTTCTGTTTTTATGTCCTAATGTGTAGATCATTTCTGCAAATTTTTAGCCAAATCGGTGGTCGTTAAGGTATCAAACCAGAATAACTCAATGAAAGAACTAAATCTGTCAAACCTGAACAGTTCATACTTATAATCTTAAGTAGCCGTTTTGAATGCCTTAACGATAATCAATTTAGTTGAAAATTTGCAGAAGTGATCTACACATTAGAAACTAAAAACTGAACAGTTAAGGTGCTAAAATATGATCGAAAAGTTAGTCTAATGCTCTATCTCTAAAAAAGACCAAAAAAAAGGATCCCTCACTAGAAGGGCCCTGCATATTTAATATATATATTGAAATTAACTTATAAGTTATAACATTTATAAATATTAGTTAATGTGGTTATATTTAATTAAGTATCTCTCTAAATCTCTCAAAAATTAATTGTTATTTAACAACGGAAACAAGAATTAAAGAAAATAAAGCTTAGGAAATCAATTACCAAAAAAGAGATAAGTTGTATGTTATAGAAAAAAGAGAAATTTATTTAAAAAATAAAAAAAAATGAAAATTATTAGGGCTTAAACGGGCGGGGCTAGAGGGCCAAGTCGGCTTGGCCCTAACGGGCTCAAACGAGCCGGGCCGAAGGATAGGGCTGGGTTTCATTTGCATGACCCTTACCCTACCCTATTTGAGAAAGGGTCAGGCCGGCCCGCCCTAATGCAAGGACCGAGTCGGGCGGGCTTAGGGTCGAAGGGCCAAATCATGACCCCTAACTCTGCCAAAGCCTAAAACAAAGGAAGACGAATAAGAGATTTGGAGAAGACGAGAGGTCACATTTTTGGTTGACTTGGAACGAGGTTGATGTGGGACCGAGTAGATTTGGGAAGTTTGACACGTGTAGGGTTGGGGTTTGATGGGTTTAGAATGGAGCAGTGGAGATTTGGAGCTTGCATATTGTTATTGAGACCAATCTAGAAATAGTAATAGGTTGCTTTTTATGGAAGGAAAGGAGAAAGTTTTGCATGCAATAAGTTTGGGATATGCATTTTACTCATTTTGAAATTAATTTGTCTTAATTTACCTTAATTTGTGCTTATTGAGTTTAGGGTTAATTACATATAAGTGCATCTTAGAATATTTTTTTAGCCATAAGGCCACAACTAGTTTTTTCCTTCATAAGGCCACTAGATTAAAAAAGATGTTATATTTTGGATATTAAAAACTAATATATTTATATAAATGCCACTTGAGTACAAAATCAACATTCATTCTCTCTCTTCTCTCTGGCAAGGTCTCCGGCCAACTCCGGAGAGTCTGCGGCCAACTTCCGGTGTCCTCCGGTGGACTTCTGGCGGGTCTCCGGTGAACTCTAGTGACCACAAAAGCTACTGTCGCTAGCAACAAAAGCTACTCTTGTGAGATTTCCGGCAATCTCCGGCGATGTCACAAAAGCTACTGTCACGAGCAACAAAAGCTACTATTACCAACAAAACCTATGCTATACTCATTAGTAACAAAAGCTACTCTCACCATTACCTCAGAGACTGAGAAAGCTATTCTCAGAGACTAATAAAGTTATGGAAATGTAAAAGATACAACCAAAATAAAAATACTACTACAATTGAGAAAAGAAATCATATTCAATGATACAAAAAGTATCCAAGTTTCAACAATGATATAACTATGTAAAAAGTTACTTCTATAGTTGTAAAAAGCCACTAACACAGTTGTGTAAATGTATTACAATAGTTGTATAAAACTACTGTCAATGTTGTAATGCTACTATCATTTTTCAATGGTGACGCCTAATCCCATAGGCATATGCTACCTTCAGCATGAGACTTCATTTCCACATTTCTTGGTTAGCCGAATGATCTATTGGCCAATGGAGACTTCAATATCCAAATTCACATGAGTTTTGAAATCTACCAGTACAAATGCAAAGGGGAAGAAAATTCTACAAGAACAAAGATACAAAAAAATATTAGTATTTGAAATAAAAACTAAAAATAACAATGTATTGCTGCGCTGCAAACATGGCACTCTTTATTAACTTGATAATAAAAAATAAGCAATTTACAGAGCTACTGACATAGGTACAGAAGCTACTCTAATAGACGCACAAAGCCATTAGACCAGTAATAAAAAGTTACTGACATAGGTATAGAAAGCTACTATAGAACATTTACAAAGATACGGGACCAGTAACAAAAAACTATTGATAAAAACCTACTAACATAGGTACATAAAACTACTATAACACATGTACAAAACTACTAGACCAGTAATTAAAAACTACTGACACAGATACTGATTGCACAAAACCAACTGATTATACATGCTGATATTGTAACATAAATTCCAAACAAGAAATAATAGAGATACGAATTCACAACAAGAAGAAAATTGAATTTCATTCAGAATCATGCTTTTCCAATTTGATAAGCTATTGACAGAAGACCAGTTGAAATGAACCAAAATGAAAACTGAAAAGTTACTGACATCATATTGAAAGGATACTAACATAGGGATAGAAAGCTATTATCACTGTGTTGAAAAGCCACCAGCACAATTATAGAAAGCTACCGACTACAACAAAAAATGAAAGAAGTTTTGGAATAACAAAGATATGACAAATATCAGTAGACAGGCTTGAATGAAAACACATGAATCGATCAACTAGATTATTAGTTTCTAGTTTTGACATGAATGAAAACATATGGAGTAACTAACAGAAATACACAGTATGTTTGTTTGACGATCATAGTAGTTTTACAAAAGTATGCTAGTAGCATTTTCAAACAATATTAGTAGCTTTTTTTTGCAGTATATCATTATCTGGAAAAAACAGATAAACTAATAATAGGTTTGCTTTGACAGTAATAGTAGCCTTCGAGTAGCAATTCCAGGGAATATCAGTATCTCAAAATCAAAAATAAATAAAACTCATGAATGTCAATCTTACATACTAATCACAAGCATTCTTATTTACCATGTCAAAATCAAAATGCAAAATGAAACTCTTTGTTTAGTTCGTAGTTGGATGTGCTATGTCTCTCCTTTGCTTCATGTGTTGGGCCCTGTTAATTGTGTTTTTATACATGTTTGTTAAGCTAACATTTAATCAGTATACGTTTCTCAAGATTGGATCCATTATATGTTTAAAAGGTATTCTTGAATTGCTTTGGTCTTTAGATATGGTTGGTATGATTTGTCTGGCATGGGTCTTTTGATAAAGCTCTTATTCACAGAAGAAAGAGGACAAAATACCATGACTTATTCTCTAAATTACTCTCACTCATTAACAATTAGCTTAGCTATAACCACATCACATGACTCGTGAATATCATTAAATTCCATAATTCAGAAGCCTCAATTAATAACTTCTCCTAAATCTCACCTTAACACTCATACTGGACCAAGGCGTAGACTGTTGGGCAAAACCCAAACTAAGAGAACAAACTCTTGTCACTAGCTATTACCTCAAGCTATTGCCACGCATAGATTGACTATCATGGAATTCCACAATTCAAATTCTCCAATTGATTCCAGTTAATGCTTTCTACTTCAATTTTAACAAGTTTTGCAAACAAATAGAAATCCCTAATCCAATTTCAACAAAAATACCAAAAGGATTGAGCATAGCTTACACTGTAGGTGACGTCGGGCCTTTTCTGACTGGCTGAGCAGTAAGATACTCGAATCCACCTCCGGCGGCAGAATATCCACAAAAGCATTAGATTGGTGCTGCAAGGCCACTGACGCTGACGCTTCATATGCTACCGGAAGATCACGATCGTCCAACTATAAATCCAGCCTGAAGATCTCGATATTCCCAGAGGAGCTGAAGGACAAAATCAACTGCTCCCGCCATCGTTTCGGCAACCATGTACGGCGCGTCCGACCCAACCGCCACCGACACCGATCTATTCACACAAAGTTCAATTATTAGAGAAATCAAGAAATATAGGTGGATGGATCTGGTAATTGGGAATTGTTGGCGTGAGTCACTCTCCATTATTGTAGCAATTGTAGTATAATTAGGATTGTATATTTAAGGAGGATATCATGTAGTTAAGGGGAGAATATCACGGTGTAATTAGTTTCCTATTAGGAATGTGTATACTTTGTATATGTACTCCATCTTTAGAGAAGATCAATATATCAGAAATTCCCAAACTTTCTCTTTGTCTTTGTTCTATTTGACTTGGTATCAGAGCAGAGATCCGTCTGGACTCTGTTCATTTGTTTCCGCTGCAAATTTGTCTTTGTTCTCTTTAAGAGTATGTCCTTTGTCTTCATCCTTTGTTCCTTTTGCCCTAAAACACTAAAGTTTGCAATACCTTGCCGTCTGCCTCTCCTTTCTTAGCCGTGTCAAATTTTGTGGTTTGTGTTGTTGCTTGAAGAAGAAGAATGGCATATTTGTCCCTTAGTTCGTTGTTCAACAGTCAGGTGACTTGCAACTATTGTAAGACTGTTGGCCACTACAACAGTCAATGCCCTAAGTTGCTAAGACTCAACTCCAATAACTCTGGTTGGAAAGGAAGTAACAATGGTCAGAAAAGCAAGGCGGCAATCCAACTAGTGCAGGAGCAAGAACCTGATTTCTATGATGTGGAGGGTCAAGATCAAACTAAGGGTAATGTTTCCCTAACTTAGGAGAATCGAGGTAAAATTGTTGTCGTTTTAAATGTTTCTGGCTTTACTGGTAGTAATACATGGATAATTGATTCTGGTGTGTCTGATCATATGACCTATGATAAGTCTTTCTTTGTCACGTTGTCCTTCCCATCCATAGAACATGTCTCTAATGCCAATGGTGAGTCCTTTTCGGTCTTAGGAATTGGGTCAGTCCAGGTTACACCGTCCATTACTCTTTATAATGTCCTCTATGTACCCTCTTTATCTCATCATCTTTTGTCTGTGTCTCAATTAAACACACAAAACAAATGCTCTGTCACCTTTTATCCTATGTATGTTATCTTTCAGGATTTGTGTACTCGGGTGATAATTGGCAAGGGAGATCTGAGGGAGAGACTATTTCACTTGGATTGCATGTACAGAGGATCGACACAAGCACCATCAAGTCCACAAGGTCCTGTTGCCCTAAGATTGAGTTCTGATCGGATGAATAAATTGTGGTTGTGGCACCGCCGTTTGGGCCACCCATCCTTTGGTGTCATGAAGAAGTCCATGCCTTCCCTTTTTTTGGGAATAAGTGATTCTAGTCTACATTGTGAAACCTGTTCTTTAGCCAAGAGTCATTGGTCTAGTTATCCTTCTAGCTTTCAGTCTAGTACAAAGCCTTTTGAATTAATTCATTCCGATTTATGGAGACCTTCCAAAAATTCAACTCTTTCAGGAATGCATTATTTTGTTTTATTCATTGATGACTTCACCAGATTAACTTGGGTTGTTTTGCTTAAGTCAAAAGATGCAGTTTTCTCTGCCTTTACAGCCTTCCATAATCTTGTTCATACCCAATATGATGCTCGTATTAAGGTCTTTCGGTCTGATAATGGGGGGGGGAGTTTGTTAATCATTCATTTCGTGATTACTTCCAATCTCATGGAATTGTTCACAAACCACTTGCCCATAAACACCATAACAGAATGGGGTCTTTGAGCGGAAGAATCGTCATTTGTTAGATATGGGTCGCGCCCTTCTCCTTAGTGCCAATATTCCTAAATACCTTTGGGGAGAGGCAGTGTTGTGTGCCTCACATCTTATTAATCGTCTCCCATTTTCCTCTCTTCAAGGTCGTATTCCATTTGAGGTATTGTCTAGTTATGTCTCTATCCCATCTCTTAATACCCTTCCTGCTCATGTCTTTGGTTGTGTAGCCTATGTCCATCTCTATAAGAACCAACGTTCTAAGTTAGATGCAAGGGCTCTTAAGTGTGTCTTTGTCAGGTATAGGACTCAGCAGAAAGGATACAAGTGTTATCATTCTCCCTCTCAACGATTTTATGTCACCATGGATGTGACATTCAGTGAGGATACATGTTATTTTCCACCTTCTATGACTCATAGTCAGGGGAGCAGGGTGTTTTTTTATGAAGGACGATGCCAAACAGGACCAACGATCGATTGCATTATCTCAAATGATCGATCGGTTAGTGAAGAAGAAGTGTCCAATGCCCAGAAACCAATAGCACACCTGCAAAAAAAGAAAAGGTAATTGCCGAACAGAGCGTTGCGAGTTCCGAAACGGAAAAGGGAATTGCTGAATCATCTAGCCTTCGCCATGCAATTGCCGAACAGAGCATTACATGTTCCGAAACAGAAAAGGCAATTACTGAATCATCTACTCTTCGCCATGCAACTGCCGAACAGAGCATTGTGAATTCCGAAACAGAAAAGACAATTGCCGAATCGTCTACCCTTCAAGAAGAAGCTCCTAATCAGTCAGTGTTTCCCTCTCCATCAGTGGTCGCCCCTGTTCAATCTTCATCTGAGGTACATAGTAGTTTGCCTTTGTCCCATAACTCACCTTTGTTTGATAGTGTTACTCCTTTAACTGATTCTACACATGTTCCAACACGAGTCTTACCAGAACGGTCCAACCGTGGCTAGCCTGCCAAGAAATATGAACCAAGTTTGTGTGCTAAGACCAAATATCCTGTAGCTAATTATGTGTCTACTCATAGGTTGTCTAAACCATATGTAGCCTTTGTGAATCAATTATCTTCTGTATCACTTCTTAATAAAGTGCAGAGTGCAATGAAGGACGAGAAGTGGGCAAAAGCAATGGTTGTGGAAATGGATGCACTTGAAAAAAATCAAACGTGGGAGTTAGTATCACTACCTCCTGGAAAGAAAACAGTTGGGTGCCAATGGGTGTATACAGTGAAGCACAATTCAAATGGTTCGGTGGACAGATATAAGGCAAGGCTAGTAGCGAAGGGTTATACCCAGAAGTATGGTGTGGACTATGATGAAACTTTTGCACCAGCGGCAAAGATCAATACAATCCGGGTACTTCTGTCTCTAGTTGCTAATCTTGATTGGCCTCTGCAACAATTTGATGTTAAAAATGCCTTCTTGCATGGTGATTTGAATGAAGAAGTATACATGGACTTGCCTCCAGGATATGGTACTTCCACTGGAGTCAAGGTGGTGTGTCGTTTAAGGAAGTCCCTATATGGCCTCAAACAATCTCCAAGAGCTTGGTTTGGTCGATTCACGACATTCATGAGGAGGATTGGGTACAGGCAGAGCAATTCAAATCATACACTATTCCTTAAGCATCAAAAGGGTAAAGTTACAACTTTAATTATTTATGTGGATGACATGGTGGTGACAGGTAATGATCTTGAGGAGATTAAGAAGTTGCAGAGTGCATTGTCAGCAGAATTTGAAATGAAAGACTTGGGGAGTTTGAAATATTTCTTGGGAATTGAAGTTGCTAGAGGAAAAGATTGTATTATGTTGAGCCAGAGAAAGTATGTCCTTGACTTATTAGCAGAGACGGGTATGCTTGATTGCCAACCAGCTGACACACCTATTAAGCAAAACCATCGGTTAGCTGAGTATCCAGATCAAGTACCCACAAATAAGGCAAGATATTAGAGGTTAGTTGGAAGATTAATTTATTTGTCACACACTAGACCAGACTTAGCTTATGCAGTTAGTGTTGTGAGTCAATTCATGCATAATTCTAGTAAGGCTCATATGGAAGCTGTAGTTCGGATCTTGAGGTATTTGAAGTCTGCTCCTGGAAGGGGGTTGGTGTTTTCTAAGCATAGACATTTGGATGTTTTGGGATATACAGATGCAGACTGGGCAGGTTGTGTAACTGATCGATGGTCCACTTCCGGATACTTTACGTTTTTAGGTGGGAATTTAGTTACTTGGAAGAGTAAGAAACAGAAGGTGGTGGCTCGTTCTAGTGCTGAAGCAGAATATAGAGGAATGGCTCGTGGATTTTGTGAGATGTTGTGGTTAAGGCACTTGTTGAGGAATTTGGGGTTCCAGCAGAAGAAAGCCATGCCCTTATTTTGTGATAACAAAGTTGCAATTGAAATTGCTCATAATTCTGTCCAACATGATCACACAAAACATGTGGAGGTTGATAGACACTTCATCAAAGAGAAGTTGGATCAACAAATCATCTCTTTTCCTTTCGTACCTACTGAGGAGCAGTTGGCAGACATTCTTACAAAGGCAGTTTCTAGCAAGGCGTTTTGTGACTCACTTAACAAGTTGGGCATCTGTGATCTGTATGCTCCAACTTGAGAGGGAGTGTTGGCGTGAGTCACTCTCCATTATTGTAGCAATTTTAGTATAATTAGGATTGTATAGTTAAGGAGGATATGTAGTTAAGGAGAGAATATCACGGTGTAATTAGTTTCCTATTAGGAATGTGTATACTTTATATATGTACTCCATCTTTGGAGAAGATCAATATATCAGAAATTCCCAAACTTTCTTTTTGTCTTTGTTCTGTTTGACTGGAGTCTGGCTTTTTCTGGAGTTTGGTTTTGAACCTGATCTCCCAAAGCGTACTCGACAGTGCACAGCGAAGTCACGTGATCGAACAATTGGATGCCGACGGAGACGGGATGGTGCGCTGGCAGAGATGCACGGTCCTCCAGCAAAAAGTTGAGAGAGAGAGAGAGAGAGAGAGAGAGAGAGAGAGAGAGAGAGAGAGAGAGAGAGAGAGAGAGAGAGAGAGAGAGAGAGAGAGAGAGAGAGAGAGAGAGAGAGCGATTTGTTTTTGAAAAAAAATCAGCTCTGTCAATAAAATAGAGAGGCAGAGAGAGAGAGATATAAAGGTAAAATAGGTATAGCATAAAAAGGAGTTAATGGTTTTGAGTCCTAAAGTGGCCTTATGTGTACAAAAAAATTTAGATGGCCTTATGACTAATATGAGTTTCAAAATGACACTTATATGTAATTTTCTATTGAGTTTATTTATTCAACAAGAAAACATACGGGATGACAAGGCATTGAGCAACACTCTTTGAGTCGGTCTCATGGCCTGTGTGACACGTTATAAAAGAGAGTTATAATGGATTACAAGTGTACGATAACTTCCCACTACCATCATCACTAGATAACTTCCCTATATTCTCATCTATAACTTTCCCTTTTTCTCTCTTTTCAAATAACTAGCAAGACATAAACATTATATTTATTCCTCCTTCTTCTTTTCCTTCTCATCTTTCTCACCTCTAACAAAATTCGAAGATGGTCAGACTCATTAGTATTGGTTAAGGGATGATGAGTGTAAAGCAGTAGTTGAGGCGGGATGGGAGAGTGCAACTGGACTGGACCCGTTTGCTAGGGTCACCAACAAAATCTCTCATATGCGGGAAGCCTTATTGGAATGGAGTAATGTTCGTTTTGGCAGTTTGAAGAAGGAAATTGCAGAGGTTAGACCAAAGCTAGTTGTGTTCTATGATCAATCTTTCTCTGCGGCTCTAGGACCCGGTCGTTTGAGTCTTGAATCGAGACTCTAAGAACTACTTCAAAAGGAGCAGATTTTTTGGCGACAGAGATCAAGGGTGTTGTGGCTTTCCGATGGTGATATGAATACTGGATTTTTCCATCCAAGTGCAACGAACAGGAAAAAGAAGAATTTAATTAAGGGTTTAAGGGTTGATAATGGTGTCTGGAGGTCTGATGATGATGAGATTGAAGAATTAGTGCTTGCATATTACAGAAACTTATTTCAAACGTCCTACCCTTCTAATGTGTTAGAGATGACTAATTTGTTACCAAGGGTTATAACTGATGAAATGAACGCAGCCCTAACTAAAGATATTTCTAGTGAGGAAGTCTGGTTGGCATTGAAGCATATGAAGGGTTCAAAAGCTCCAGGCCCTGACAGTTTTGCTCCATGTTTCTATCAACAATTTTGGTCAGTGGTAGGCAATGATGTGGTGGGCACAGTTAGAGCTTTTCTGGGGTCTGAAGCTTTTTTGCAGCAGATTAATTGCACACATGTGACACTGATTCCTAAGATTAAGACTCCAGAGACTGTCAGCCAGCTTCGCCCTATTAGTTTGTGCAACGTGCTCTACGAAATTGGATCAAAGGTGTTGGCGAATAGATTGAAACCATCGCTTGAGGGTTTGATTTCTCCAAGCCAAAGCGCTTTCATTCCGGGCCGATTGATATCTGACAACTCCCTCATTGCTTTTGAAATTTCCCATTATCTGAAGAGGTTAAGAGGAGAAGGTGGTGGTTTTTGTGCTTTAAAATTAGATATGAGTAAAGCATATGATAGGGTAGAATGGATGTTTTTGAAAGCAGTAATGAGACGTCTTGGTTTTAATGAAGGGTGGATTGGGATGATCATGAGATGTGTTAGTACAGTTTCATACTCCTTCATGATAAATGGAGAAGCACGGGGTGTAGTGAGACCTTCCAGGGGCTTAAGACAAGGAGATTCAATCTCCCCTTACCTTTTCCTTCTTTGTGCGGAAGCTTTATCTAGGCTAATTTCAGAGGTAGAAGCAATAGACTGGGTGCATGGTGTTACTATTTGTTCCGGAGCGCCAACCATTAGTCATTTGTTCTTTGCGGATGACTCGTTCATTTTTTTCAGAGTTGAAGAGGAGGAATGTAGTGCAATAAGGGAGCTGCTCCTGACGTACGTGAGAGCCTCAGGCCAACAGGTCAATTTTCAAAAGAGTTCTGTGTCATTCAGTCGTAATGTCCCGATTGATGTGCAATTTGAATTAGCAAACCACTTGGAGGTGAAAAGAGTAGAGAAACATGACAGGTACCTTGGCCTTCCCACTGAAATTAGTTATTCAAAAGTTGAGGCTTTCCACTTTATCACTGAGAAGATTGAAAAAAGAACTCAAGGATGGCGAGATAAAACCTTGGGTGTGGCTGGAAAGGAAATTCTCATCAAGGCAGTCCTTCAATCCATCCCTAATTATGTCATGTGTTGTTTTGAATTGCCAAAACATCTCTGCCATACTATGCATAAAGCGTTGGCTAGATTTTGGTGGGGTGATAGAGGAGAGGTCAGGAAGATCCATTGGCTTGCATGGGAGCGATTGTGTAAACCGAAAACTGAGGGTGGTATGGGCTTTCGAAACATGATACACTTCAATAGTGCTCTTTTGGCTAAGCAAGGATGGAGGCTTTTATAGTGACCAAATGTACTTGTTACAAGACTACTGAAGGCTAGGTATTTTCCATGCTCTGATTTCTTGCACGCTACTCTAGGCCCTGATGCATCGTATGCATGGAAGAGTATGCTAGTTGGATGTGAGGTGCTTAAAAAAGGAGTTCATTTCTAGGTCGAAGACGGAAGTAGCATTGGGGTATGGTCCCATCCTTGGCTTCCATTACCTTACCATTTTAAACCATTCTCACAGCCTATGGAGGGCACTGAAGAGTTGAAGGTTAATGATTTGATTGATGGGGAGAATATGGAATGGTTGGTTCCATTGATCAAGGAGTTGTTCACAACTGAGGAGGCAGAGATGATTGTTCGGTTACCTCTCAGTTTAAGGCAGGTCAATGATAAATTGATTTGGCATTTTGCTAAAAATGGGGTCTATAACGTCAAATCTAGGTACCATGTGGCAAGGAGGACAGAGAACATTACTGCCCAGGCCTCGTCATCCAATGGCTCAGGTTCAAGTTGGCAACTACTGGAACATAATTTGGAAAGCAAGAGTGCCCCCAAAGGTTCGGATATTTTTGTGGAGACTGTGCAAAGATGTTCTACCTACAAGGGTTACTCTTGCACGTCGAATTCAGGGGCGGATCCAACCACGGGCTTGGTAGGTCTCAAGCCCTACTGGGTTTTTTGGGCCAAAAAAAAAAATTAGGTATATACATATGTTTTTTTTTTTTTTTTNTTTTTTTTTTGTACCAGTCATCTCGTTTCAAGCCCTACAGCCGCGACTTGGAGTCTGGAGACTTGGACTCTTGGGGCACAGAGGCGCAGAGCAGTCCGACTCAGCAACCCAGCGATCTGCAAAAGTGCAAGGCTGGAAGCCTGGAACCAGCAACCCATCTCCGGTAGTCCGGTCTCCGAGCTCCCCACCGCCACCAGCCCACCAGCAACCCGTCTGGGCCGTCTGGCTATGTGTTTTTTTGATTTTGTGTTCTACTCGCTTCTAATGCACAAAGTAATGAAAATTACTGAAGTTCTTTGTCAGACATTGCAGCGGAAATCATTAGACTTTGTACATGCTATGCACTTTGTTGGACTTACAAAGTCACTTCTTCAGGAGATGAGAGAAAAAGGCTGGGATGATTTGGTAAGAGATGTGGAATCTTTTTGTGAAAAGCATGATATTGATATGCCTGATATGAATGCTTGTTATAAGGATGGCACAGGTCGTCGTTGCCAACAAATAGATTTCATTACAGTTGAGCATCATTACCATGTGGATGTATTCAATGCTTTAGTTGATTTTCAGTTGAGTGAGTTGAATAGAAGATTTTCAGACCAAGCATCAGAACTCCTTATACTTAGTTCAATTTTGGATCCTCGTGATTACTTCAGGAATTTTAAAACTGAAGGTGTTTGCAATCTTGCAAAGAAGTTTTATCCTGAAGATTTTGATGATGGTGAAATGTTTGCTCTAGAATTAGAGTGTGCATATTATGAAAAAGATATGCGTAGTGATCAAAAATTTCAGAATTTGGAATCCATTTATGATCTGTGCCGGACCTTGGTTCAAGCAAGGAAGTCAGAATTTTTCCCTATGGTTCATAGATTGATTTGTCTGGTTTTGACTATTCTTGTTTCTACGGCAACCACTGAAAGAGCATTTTCAGCTATGAACATTGTTAAGAATAAACTTAGAAATAAGATAGACGATGAGTTTCTTGGTGATTGTATGGTCCTTCACATTGAGAAAGAGTATGCAGAATCTATTGACAATGATGAGGTGATTAAAGAGTTTGAAGTTTCATGTACTTGTAGGGTTAGATTTACTTAGTTTATGCTCTTGTATTATATTGCATTGCACGTTTATTTTATTGTTGAGTTTGTCCATTAGTTTTGTATATGCATTTGAGGGGTAAGGCTCATTATGTCCCCCCCCCCCCGACTAGGTGTATTATTTTTTCTATTAATAAAATTCTCTTACACCGTCGAGGTTCTCTACTATTTTTTTTTCTTCACTTTGTTAAGAAATCCAAACCCCATCGAAAGTGGAATCCTGGATCCGCCCCTGGTCGAATCCATATTCCAGAGGTGAGGTGTGCTTTTTGTCTTGTTGGAATGGAAAGTAGCTTACATTTATTTAATGAATGCTCTGTGATGAAAAGCTTCTGGGCCCATAATCCTCTTCATATAAAGGGTTGGGAGTTTCATGCTTCATGCATTGGAGATTGGGTCTTCTTGGTAATGGATGGTCTTACATCACAGCAGAGGGACATGTTCTTCATCTCTCTATGGTCTATTTGGTGTGAGCGAAATAATATCATTTGGAATGGAGGAGTTTGTAACCCAGTTCATATGTCAACTTGGGCTCTACAGCTTCTTGAAGACTATCAAAGAGTAAATCCGAAGGCAACTCAGAAGATAAGAAGACCAAAGGCTAAGTGGAGTTGCCCTCCGAGTGGGAGGCTTAAGATTAACGTTGATGGGGCTTTCTTAAGTGATAAGGGGGCAGGTGGTAACCCGCCAGGGATGAATATGGGTGCTGCATGGCGGCTCTCGCTCGACATGTACCTTATGCACAATCTGCTTTGCACATGGAGGCTGAGGCGCTACGAGCCGGTTTACTTACAGATACATCAAGGTTGGAACGAGGTGGAGGTTGAGAGTGACTATGCTCTGTTACTGACCGCCTTGGCGAAAGAAGATGAAAATTTGTCTGAGGTTAGTCCTATATTGATTGATTGTCGTCACTATCTGAGGGCATTTCATTTCTCTCTTCTTAGACATATTTTTCGTGAAGCAAACGGTGTTGCAAATAGGCTTGCACACCTTGCTAGGTCATCCGATTTGGATGTGTTCTGGATTGATGAAACTCCTGAGATTATTTAGGATGTTCTCATAGAGGATAGTTGTAATCTTTCACGAGGTTTAGACTCATGTCCCCCTCGTTGTACTGTCCTATTCAAAATAATAATAATATAGGTGGGGGAATCACTCCTTCGACCTAACGGGTACCCTTGCCCGTCTTCAAAAAAAAAAAACATTATATTTATAATTTAGGGAAGACTAGTATATATTAAATGCTCAAAGATTGGATTTCACACCTAGTTTAGGTCCACAATCTTTGTCATCCCCTGTAGTAAGGATGTGTGGCACTCACGGTCTATATAAGTTCATTTTCAAAGTGCTTGCTAATCGGTTGAAACGAGTACTTCCGAAGTTCGTGATGGGGAGAATATCAGAGTGCTTTTGTCACTAATCGTTTAATTCGTGACAATGTTATAACTTAGGCATTGATGGACCTTTCCCCATTATCTTACCAACCCTGGAAGTTGATCGAAGGAACACACTCTTTCATAACTCGTAAGTTCTTCGATTACTTTTCCATTTACAAATAGTTCCAGAGCTCCAGTTTATCTTCAACATAAGGCTGGTCCAACCAAAAGACAGAATAAGATACAAAAATAATGAATGAGAGTTTCACTTTATACATGAAGAATCAAAATTTGCCTGTGTATTCTCACGCCCTCCTCAAAGAAAATGATAACAATCGATCTTAATTTAGGGACGTACCACTCGATTCCTTATTTTTAGACATAGAATGAATGGCATTAGGAGGTGATTGCCCCATTATGATTGTACTTGCTGATGAGTTGTTGAAGCTAAAATCAGTTCCTCTAGTCGTCATATCAGTCACGTTGGTGACAATACTTACACCGTCCAGTTCTGTTAGGCTGGTGACTGTAGTTAAATCATCAAACTTCCAGTCTGTCAAGTAACCGGGCTTTGAAGTTACTGTTGTCACTTCCATATCTCCTGAAAGCATTCCCACTACACGGGACATGGATGGTCGTAGCATTGGTGATGTTTGAGTGCACAAAAGACCTATTTTGATTATTCGTTGTGCTTCTTCGTCATTGAATTCAGATAATCTAGAGTCCACTAGTTCAACTGCATGCCCGTCTGTTTTCATGCAATTGCCAAGCCTACGAAGCAAGAACACAATAGTATCATTAAAAATGAAACATATGCAGAAGATAACTAAAAGGCATATAATGATCAACCTGCGTTTCAAGAAGCGCTTTTAGAATCATAAAGCAATGAACACATCAAGAGTCAAAAACTGAAAAATACTCGGAACATTTGTGGCAAGGAAGGATAGACAGGGAGGACAAAAAACAAAGTTCTTACCCATTCGAGAAGATATGTCATTTCTTCACCCAAACTCGGATCAGAATTTGGCCTACCACTGACAATTTCAAGAGCCACAACACCAAAGGCAAAGACATCAGTCTTCTCTGTAAGGTGTCCACGCATGGCATATTCCGGTGCAAGATACCCACTGTAGCATTGACAATAGCATAACATGTTTGCAAGACAAAAAGGGAATGGAAAACTAATATTTGAAAAGAAAATAAGGTGACCGAATCGTGTAAGATCTTACATTGTTCCCGCAACACGGGTACTTATGTGGGTTTTTTTCTCATCAAAAAGCTTAGCCAAACCAAAATCCGATATCTTGGGGATGAGATTAGTGTCAAGCAGAATATTACTGGCCTTCACATCTCTGTGTACAATTCGAACCCTTGATTCTTCGTGAAGATAAGTTAAACCTCTAGCTATGCCCAAGCATATATTAAAACGTGTTGACCAATCAAGATTTAAACATCTCTCCCCTGATTCATGCAATCCATAATAACAAATTCTTTTAGTGCTTTGTATTATATCACGCATAATGCATAATAAATTAACAGTCTTATTCTCATACCAAATAATGCTTGATCAAGACTGTTGTTCTCCAGATACTCATAGACAAGGAGCCTTTTAACTCCCTCAGTGCAGAATCCGTACAACTTTACCAGGTTATTGTGTTGCACAGCAGATATAGTGGCAATCTCAGTTACAAACTGGTTCTTTCCTTGGTGGGATGCTGCAGACAATTGCTTCACAGCAATTACTCTTCCATCACCAAGTGTTCCCTATCAATCAAAACATTATGAAAAAAAGTTAAGCAAGATTATTGTATGCTCATTTTCCAGTATCTATAGTGAAAATGCGAGTTCAGCAACTAAAGAGTTCGATGGGTTGAATATTGTAATGTTTCAGGATGTCATGGTCTACATTCAGGTATATGAACTAGGTATGTAGAAGTGCAATGCCTGTATCGACTAGTAAACATTAACACATGGATCCTCTTTTATTAGAATAATAACTCACTCTATAGACAGGTCCAAATCCTCCCTCTCCAAGCTTATGAGCATCATCAAAGTCGTTTGTAGCTGACTTTAGTTCAGGATAACTGAAAGTAAGTGGTCCAACATCTATCCCATACAGCTCTGCAAATTTAACATAACACACTGTTATGTCTGTAACTGTAAGCCTGTTCTTAAGCCAATCAGTTTCCCTTTTCCTTTTTTCTTTTTTGTTTTCAGTTAACCATGAAGTATGCATCTACTGAAACACGCTATATGTATCTGAAATACAAAGAGTTTGCAATGAAAAAATAAAAAAAAGTTGAACTACGTAGTGATATAGAACAATGGATTCACTAAAACCAAATGATGCAGAACATGGACAGAAATTGAAAGAGAACAAGGGCAATAAAAAGAAGATAATAGATAAAAATTTAAAGAAGAGCAACAGAAAACTAAGTGAACTTATGAATATTGGAAATCTTCATCACTCAATGATCAAAGCCTCAAGTTACTATTACTAACTAAATAGTAAATTCAAAAATTCTAGTCCTAGATAAAAACAAAATAGATTGAACTTAATTTATGAGCATCTATAGCAAACACAAAATTTAATTGCAATTGCCACAGACTAATGATAGATTTCGTTGAACAAGAAAAGAAGTAGTAGTTTACCTTTGTCATCATCAGGGTCAGACCTTTTTCTTCTTAGAATAAGATAAAAAGCCACAAACAACAGAACCAAAAGTACTCCACCACCCACAACAATCCCAACAATCAGCCCAGTTCTATTCTTCTTACTAGTTGGAGGGTTGTTACTGACAATAGGTATGAAATCTGTACAAAATCTCTTTAGTTGATTATGTGAAACCACTTCTGAAAACATCTGAACCTAAACATGCTAAATTGCATCTCAAATTTCCACATTATATTACCTGGTGTAGCACTGATGGCTGCAATAGCAGGTCCATAAGTTGTAAGATCAAATATGGACATAACACATATCATCATAAAGTAATTGATGATTAGCTTAATATCAATCCTAGTTTAACATGGATACAAACAGTAAATCAATACTAGTGACTTAATGAATAGTGTATCAATTCATTAAGGATAGTAATCCATTGCTTAGTCTACAAGGAAGGCTACAAGTTGTGATACATTAAGAATCTAACTAGGAAAACTAATCCGATGAGTAATGCTTTAATGGGAAGCTTCTTGAGGGTTAAGTCACCTATATAAATAAGATGAATTGGTCCCTGATTACTACCGACGTTTTGCATATTGTTCTGTCCATTCAGAAGCAAGTTGGTAAGTAACAGAAGACCATATTCAGTGATTGTGTTTGCAGCTGCATAAGATGGAATCCATGCTAGTGATTGCTGAAGGTAAGCCTTAATCCCTTTTATGATTGTGTGCATATGTTGTGAGCATGTAATTATGGTTTTACATAAGTACCCCGCTCAGGTATACAGCAAGTCCCCTTTCCAGCCCAAAAGAGATGGATTTCAAGGTAGTTCTCCGAAACATGAGCCGTGTATGGCTTCTGAACGGCTCCGAAAGATGACATACCTGCCTCCTTTAGTATATCAAAATTCTTTGATACCAGAATGCCCTGAAAAGTAATAAAGGAGGATATTAAGTTTGCTTAGTATGAGAGAGTACAGTGATGCTTGATTCACTATAGTTTACCATAGAGATTGGCATATTTAAGATTTGAAATGACTTTGAATTATAGAGGTTTCAGAAATTAATTGAGATGCAAAAGGTAGTCAAAAGGTTATTGTAGTGGTAATGAACTAAACTTCAGGGCTACAGAAGACATACATGATGATTATTGGCAATAGATGGGGAGTGAAGACCATATCAAGTAAGAGCTTGAGTAATTGAGTGCTGATTACTTTTGGATCTACTCCATATATCCATCATATTTTAAAATGACGAATATAATTGATAAAATTTGTTATAGACACTTGATCTAATTTATTCAATTCAACAATTTAATATACCAAGAGAACCCCAAGTCAACTTCACTAATTCAATGAGGAAAAGTTATCATAAGAGCTCATAACATGGTTTTATATATGAAAGAAAAGTTTAAGATGATACAGACCTGGATATAAATATCAAAAAGACGTCTCCCAAGAAATTTCCCGGTAGTAGCAGCCAGAATGACATGTTCTGCAAACTTGAGGTTCACGGTGTAGTTACCATTCTCAAGCCCCAAGCCAAAGTATCTAATTGATGAAGCAGAGAGCCTTGCAGTCTGGAATAGCACATAATCAAAAGTATTTGTGAATTGAGATAAGGAGAAGCTTGTATACTGAGGATTGGTACTGCCAGCGAAATGTCCGACATTGCTAACTCCCCATCTGCTTGTGCCAGTCACAAAATATGAAGCTGGTCCAAGGGGCTCATTTTCCTTCTCATACACAATCCCATCGGAGGAAGACGTAAACTCAGGTCCTCCACAATTAATCCCAAAATTATAATCTGCAGAAAGATGCAAGAGCACATATCAGAGAATGGTCACAAAGGCATTTTAACTTACAATAACAATGGTTAAGGCTTCGACCATACTTACAGATTCCAGGGCCACGATTGCAAGGAAAGTTTCTTTGAAGGCAAGCCAACCCTGAAGGAAGACCACTGAAATAAATAAACAAGTAAACACCGAAATGAGTATGGCAGTTAATTTCTGGGTAGCTTAATATGACGAGATTATCAGGCCCCCAATTTTCTCACCATGAATAGCTTAATGTGAAATGTGCTCTACAACTAGTCCAAAAGGAAAAGAGAAATATTATTTATAGCTATGAGTTCTTGGCTACAATAATTACGTATGCTAATCATTGAGTTGTTGATACTCATGTCGCTTCTCATGGGAGGGCAAGGGACAAGGGAAGGTTTAGTTAGATCTGATTTTATATTCTATAGAAGTAGAGAGTGTATTTCTTAGTGATGACCAAGAAATTGATTTCTAGCTTCCGCATTTTGATATTGGTGCAACACATATCTGGTACTTAGATATGATGATCATTGGATTGGTAGCGGGAACCTGAGTGACAATTGAAACGACAAGAAATTTGATTTTGAGGTGCAGCCTGACAGAGAGGTATTACAATAGCAGCCTCAGTTGCTATACTTAAGAACCAATACAATGACAGGCATATATTGTAAGTGAGATGCAACTCTCACATCCCTTATCAAAATGTCCAAAACACTAGAGATGAGCTCAGAGGTAAAGGAATCACCTGCTCTGTAAACTTTCTACGCTGAAGTTGTTGGCAACTAAATTACTGCAAAATACACCCAATTGTCAATGTTAATTTCATCTAATAAAGGGACATTAGATACTTATGAAGGAAGCCCATCCTGCCAACCAAAAAGAAATCTGTATACTTGGACAAACTATCACTAACGAACTAGTACATCATAATATAAGGAGAGTAAACAGAGTCATTAAACAAGAAGCTTTTTAACTGATAGAATAAAAATTTTGTCAATCAGAAACGTAAAAAAAGCTAGATAAATAGTGGAATATGAAGACATACAGCTGTAATTTTTCTTCTTTGACCCAAGAAGGAATGCTCCCATCTAGATAATTGTACGACAAATCTCTGCATACATATCATGACAAAAAACATCAAATACCATAGTTCATATAAATTTTAATATAACAATATTGCTATCATTATAAAACTTCAGTATATGTCACATGATATTAATACTTTGATATATGATTTGCATCATGATAAGTTGAATATAAAACCTCATTTTCTCCATGTGTCTCCCTGAACCCAGTAGATTATATTTCAGGCTTTTGCTAGAATAGGAGTCCACATCATGAAGAGAAACAATTTGACTGAGCAAGAGAATATACTGTAGGACTAAGAATAAGCTCCAAACAATCTTGAAGGAAAAACAATATCAAAAATGCTTTATACTATGTATCAAGGTCACTGTCAAAGTTAAGTGGAGCACTCAGAATCCTTAAAGTTCAGGAAGCGTGCAATTCAGGTAAAATCATCGCAATCTGTTCATTGACACAGAGATGACTTATTCAAGGGGTGTGATTTTGGCATTCCACCTTTCAACATATTTTTCCACTTGCACTCAACTTTCAGCCCCTTAGAAGTGGAGTTAACTGTGAAATTGGAGTGCCAAAACCACTACCCTTAGTTAATGGAAACCAAATATATCAGAAAGCTCGAGTTTAATGCACTAAGATCTGTAGTATATATGCTGAAAACTTACATATTGAGAAG
>LYNE01000004.1:76777-90640 GCA_001662545.1 Rosa x damascena | reverse complement strand
TCATTCATCTAAAACTGGTTGGATGCAATTGAATGGAAATTACTCTATTTAGCCTTGTATGCATTACAGTCATGTTAGAGAAGAGGATAATGTTGCAATTAAGAAGTCGTATTGGTATCCTTCTGTATTTAAAAAGAAAAGTATTAAAAAAAAAAAAAAGGTTCCAGTTTTGGCAATTTGGGTTTTCTCATCATGTATGGTCACCATTCACCAATAAAAACTTACAGCTGAGACAAACTTTGGTATAATCCAAAATCGGAAGGAATTGAATCAGAAATATTGTTATTCCTCAGCACCCTGCAGGATGTGAAACCAAATGCCATGATAAGTTTCATAAGGAAAACAAACAAGAAGACACAAGTATGATCCCGATGTTGTGATAGGTTCAAATATAAGTGAGAAATATTTGCCTTACAAGATATTTAGAGCCTTCATATTCTCAATAAACGCAAGAGAAGAGCTCCCATTGGCATTCGACAAATCACTAATGTATCTGATATTACATCAGACAGCAAATGGTAAGCTTTGTAGATATGAAAAAATAAAAAGAAAGTGACAAGTAGACCTAGATACTCACATCTCTTTAATAGATGTCAGATTGGAAAATGCAAATGGTATAGGACCTTCGAAAGAGTTTCCTTGAAACCTCCTAAAGTAAAATATAGTTAAAAACCCATAGAGCCTAACTAAAGGATGAAAATATTGTCAATAAACAAAAGTAGTATTCATTTACAGTATCTTACAAGGAAGTAAGCTTTGACAAATTCCCTATGAAGTCTGGTATCCTGCCAGAGAGTTCAACGTCTCTAGCCCAACTGCAACAAGCAAATGTACAAATTTCTTATATAAACTATAAACCTTCATCATATCAATTAATGCTTTTTTCATTTCTGAAAAATAAACACATTCGTAAAGCTCTTACAAAATCTCCAAGTTTTGTAGATTAGCAAAAGTTGGTGGAATCTCGCCGCTAACTCCACAATTTGATACGTAACTGCCAAAGTAAACAGTAATTAATTGTCATAAACGTATTGCTACCTTACATCTTTTTGCAAATTGACACCTAGCAGTCATTAGAGAACAGATGAATGTTCAAAGTAAATTACTAAAATATGGTAATAGACTAATAATGTAAATAATAGTTGTATCAGTTCCGATTTTGCAGATTTTGTACCTATACATCTGCATATACCCACAGTTCACTATCCATTCGCATATAACCAACAAAACTGAGGTTAGAACTTTTTTGTATGTAGGATCATTTCAAAACACCTGAAACCCTCATGCCAAAGCTCTGAAAAACAAATGAACGACATATCAAACTTACAGCTGTTGTAATTTGAATAAATTCCCTAGCTCAGATGGCAGAGAACCCGAAAAGTTGTTTCTCCCAAAAGCCCTACAAAAGTGACAAGTAATTTCCAATTGATATTACTCTTTGGTGCAGATAATCAAGATTAAGTGCAAGACAATAAGTCTTGTTTGAATCAAGCAATACAGAGACGACATTGAATAGGGAGACTACTAAATGGGACTATATTGGAAACATGTCTTAATATTTGAAATAAAGAAGATATATATGTAAAGGAAGCAGTCATATACATCAAGGTTTTTGCTTTAAATAAGAGTCCACCTGATCAAACTGTCATATAAAGCCCAGGGGCGGAATCAGGATTTAAACAGTGGGGGAGGTCGAGATATAAATTAACAAAAAAAACTCTACTCCAAAATTAAATTAAAAGTTATATATATATATATATATTTGAGGGCAACGGAAGACTAATCCATTAATTGAAATCATGACGACCTCACTCGGTCAAGCATGAAGGGTACAAACACCCCCCATATTACAATAGGAGCTCATAAGAGTTCTGAAACCAAAAGGAAATCCAAAAAAAAACTAAAGTTCAAAAGATAACTACTAGCCAAAGCAAATAAAACAAACGAAAACTACGAGATCCTACATCATCGAGCACGAGACACTTCCTTGACCGCTTTGACGCCTAAGACCCTACTTGGTGTACATCGCCGCCATCAAGCAATACACGTCACTCGCCAGAAGATGGAAGGGCTCGTCTCCTACCCGGACTAGGAAACAGGCTCATCCAGCCCATTAGGCTTCTCAGGTATGCCAACAGAACCACCATCAAAGGGCCCCGACGCCATAAACCCAGAGTCGTCAACGGTGGCAGGCACCGATGCCGCTTTGACTTTGTTTCGCGAACCCCGAGGCCTGCCCTTCTTCTTGTAGACCTTAGGGCCTTAAGACAGCTTCCCACCAACCAGACTTGCATCAGAAAACTCGAGTCCAAGATTGTCTGGCTGCAGGGTTACCGGCACCAAAGCCAAACCATGCTTGGCTCGCTTACCATCCGCAGGATCATCCTCAACCCTGGGCCGGCGCATCCCCACCACCTGAGTTTGGGTGGAGGTACCCTCAATACCAGAATACGCAAGCACAGGAAGCTCACGAATCTGTACCGGTTTCTTCTTCAACAAGCCAGGGATCTTGAACGTAGAAAGCAATGGAGAAGAGATAGAGGGCTGAACGTTTTCCCTAAAGACAAGGGCTGGAACGATCCGTCCACCAGCCGTCTGCGATCCCTGCTCCGCCCCAGCATAAGCTTCCAATTCGTCCACCCTAGGGCATCGATGGCCACCATGATTCAACATAGCACAGGAGTGGCAGCGCCCAAGGAGCCTTTCATACCTGAATCTTAGGGTTAGGATGTCAAAGGGAGAAACCCTAACCCTACGGTCAAGGAGCACCGGATCAAGGATAGAGAGAAATAGAGAGAACAAGCCTGACCCGAGCATCGCCCCTACGCAGCGCCGGACGATCCACCTCCAGCACCTCGCCAATTGTCCCACCAACCAAGCGGATGGTAGGTTCCGTCAAAATACCCGGAGGTATGCCATCAAGCGTAACCCAGATCCAAACAAAATCCAACCTCACTGCAGAGATCTCTGAAAACCCATCGTAGTCATTCAGGAGAATCATGGCACGTTGGAAGCCCCATGGTCCTCCCTTCTTAACTCTAGCAACATCCCTTTCATGGGTGAACATAAACAGAAAATGGTCACCCCTTGTTTGTACCTCCACGGTCCCAGTCAACCTCCACATAGATCTTCCAGTGCTCCGGAATGATTCCAGCATCAGCCCCCTGCAAGTATTGAGCCTTCCTACCAAGTAGAAATTCCAAGCCAGAAACTCTTTCCCCGGACCTCTGAGATTCCCCAAATCAACTAGTTCTTCTCCCTCCTTGAGCGACAGTTTAGTCGCAAGTCTGGCAGTCATGGATGCGGTCGCTGCAGCCATGAAGGTAAGACACCGCACAACTTAGTATACTCGAAACCCTAACCCTAGCAGAGCAGAGAGAAAGGAGAGTAAAAGTCGCGGTATTAGTTTTGTATATTTAGGTATCTGTTTCTGTATAATCCATAAGTGAAAAATAAATTTAAAACAAACCGATAGATAACTCTAGTTTCAAAATAAATAAAAAATCAATTCTAAAAATGAAAAAAATGAAAAAAGAAAAAAAAGCAACTTATAATATGGGGGGTGTTTGTACCCTTCATGCTTGACCGAGTGTGGTCGTCATGATTTCGATCAATGGATTAGTCTTCTGTTGCCCTCAAAAAAATAAAAAGTAATTTTATTGTAGATAACTCTAGTGGTTATTTTATTACACTTTCATATATGAATTGATTATCACGTGGATTATTGGGAGTCCTCTTCATGAATGAAAGCTTTTTCCTTAGGTAGATTAACAACAATGCAAGGTTGGGGGAGGGGGGTCCGGACCCCGTCGGACCGAAACACAGTTCCGCCAATAAAGCTAAGTTCTCTTGTTTTGAATCACACATTCAAACAAAGTCCCCCTAATGAGTGGTCTGAGGCTCCCAAATGAGAAAACTTACAATGATCTCAGTTCAGTAAGTTGTCCAATTTCTTTTGGTATCTCGCCTGATAAATCGTTGATGCCAATAGTACTGGAAATTAAAATCAAATAAATGATCATGAACACCAAAATAAATCCATTGAATATAGCATTCAAATAAAACGGTTTAGATGTGCATACAAGTATTGCAAGCCAGTTAGATTTGCAATGGCTGCAGAGAGAGGTCCTGTCAGGTAATTCCTTTCCAAATTCCTACAATACATGGGAGGAATATCACAAATTGGGTAACTAAACTGAGTCCAACTCAAGTACAGGAGTTCAGAGAAAGCATACAGATTGGTGAGGGAAGTCAAACTCCATAACTCGTCTGGAATTACACCAACAACTTCCAAGTCCTGAACTTTCCTGCAAATTCAAATTATGTGAAGCTAAAAAATTGAAGTTCTAGGGAGCGGCACTGAAGAAGAAATGAGAGATTAGAAGAGTGAATTACAGTTGTGTAATATGGCAAATGGTGCCGGATTGATAAGAGCAGTCACATATGATGAAGGGGTTGTAAGCGGGGTCATCAAATTTGGTGGAGTGACTGGTGGAGTCTATGGCAGCTCCACTGCATGGGTCTCCGGTTGTGTTCCATTGCTTCGGATTGGCCCGAATATTCCATTTCTCAAACACTGAATTCAAAACTCTTGCTGCAACACCAATTGCAAGGATTGAAACCTTTATGTTATAAACACAAAAACCTCAATTTGCCAAACCAACCAAACATACGAGTTTTCCATCCAAAAATGGGTAACAGAAGGTCAGAAGCTTTTGGCTGGGAAAAGAGGTTAGCAAAGTGGTGATAGATGAAGTGACAAGATGTCCTGGACCATTTATATGGTTTTTTTTTTTTTTCGTGTATTGAAGTTATTGTTATGAACAAGTTGATGACAGTCACTTTTAGCTCTTCTGTAACAAGAAAATAAAAAAAGCTGTCATTGGAAAGATTTAGAAACCTTGAGATGGGTCAGTGGTGGCATTAGTAGCTTGAGGTTGCGGAGCAGGAGCAGAAACTTGAGCTTGTGCTATACCAGAGATGCACAAAAATAAGACCAAAACCGATGAGGAGGCACTTCCTGACATGGTTGATTGATGACAGATGGACACAATGAAATTGGGTTCAGAGAGGGATCAAAGTAGCAACAAAGTTGAAGAAGAGTCGAAAGAAGCACGCTTTTGAGCTGACAGACTTGACCTGTACTTATAAAAAACAAAAAAGACACTTGATCTGTACCATATAAAGACTTGTTCTTCAGGTAACCCTGTCACCAGGTGACATCTGTCCATTTGGAGCGATTCCAGAGGTACCCCAGTCTTCTAGGTGAGCATTGAGTGTGTGACATGGACGCCTGTGACCGGGGACCTAGGATGATCAAGGCAGAGGACAATCTCAGATCAGTTATTGGTAAAAATATGGTCTCATTGTTATATTAATATGAAAATTAAGAAATTATTTATAAAGATAATATACCAAATAGAATATATAAATCTAAACAATGTAAAACAAATAAAAGTTAGAAAAACCTTAAATAATATGGTCGAATCTAGAACTTGGTTCTATGTTCTTAAGACGAAACTGCCTCATTATCGGTGCTTAAAGGATTTTAATGGCAAACATTTCCCAGGATACAACGACCTTCTTCTTGTGGTAGTTGCACTCCAAACCTCAAGAACAACAAACTAAGATTGTGTATGAACTCTTTCTAGAAAAAACTCATTTGATTTTCAAGACACTAGGAAAGACTCATATATAAAAGGAGAGGAGGAAAGATGAATTCAATGAATTGATTCAGAATGTGGTGTGATAAGTATTTTATAGATGTAAGATGACTCTTGGAAGAGTAATGACCTTTTACCAAAAGTTTTCTTTTATGAACAGTCATGACTTCTCATTATATAGTCATTTACAAATATTTAACTTCACATATTTTCACTATATTATTCATCCACAAATTATGAAAAACTAATAATTTAGTATTAAATTTTTCAACAATCCCCCATATGGATGAAATAATTAGTTAGAAAGGAAAATTTCAAAATACGACGCGCGCGGATATATGAGAGACTTCGGTTGAAATGATATCGCATCGGGATAGGTAGCTTTTGGCTTTGAACATTCCTTAGTGAAATACCATTGGATTTACTAGCTAATCAGTGAACGTGATGTCTTGAACTGTTCAGCCTTTTCAGTAAACCAAGATAATAGTATTCACACAATACCTTTTCATACACATCTAGTTCTACGGTTGTGTCCTTCCGGTCATGGACAACACCTGGTATTCATGAGTGCTTTAGAGAATTCTGCCTTCAAAATTATCATAAAAACGACCTCATTTCACACTCATTTAGGTGGTTTCCTATGAAGAGTATCTTTCTATACCCCACTTAAAAATTCAAGCTATAGGAACCATTAAAAGGAAAGCTTACACTAACTCATTATGCATTGTTTCATCAAAGGACATGGGAAGGAGATTTATCTCCACAATGCTACTTCAAAGTTATCCACTATTTAGTTGTCCTTTTGAACCTAAATCTTGGGATCTTCAGTCAACTAGGTTGGGTATCCATAGTGGCGACTTTATATTTTACGCTTACCCATTCCCCACGATGATCAACTTATGTACTGTCACGCCCCTGATTTTTAACACAACTAAAAATCGGTATATAATCTCATAATTATATATGCGTGAACATTCAATCATCAATACAAATACTTGGAAAACATCTTCCCTTTAACCCAAGTACATATTGATGCCCTAAAACCCACTATATCAATATTGACCCGTTCCACAAAGTCATATATTACATAAACTTACGAATTAAATTATCATCACAAAATAAAATTTAAATGCTCCTCAGAGCTTACTACATAGCGGAAGTCATAATAATGGCACAGCCAACAAAATTTGCTTCCTACCCATCCTGCTGCCAACAAGCTACCTCAGCTTCAGCCATGATTTCCCTGACCTGCAGGATTAACCCCTACACAGTTTGAATGGTGCACCGGCTTATCACACAACAAACCCGGTAAGCTTTTGCAAGCCCGTATGAGTAACTCATGAATATTAATTAACAACTCACACAAATCAACTTAAGGAAACAATGCAACTATGATTCCTTCTAACATTCCATATCCTTTCCACTGAAGGAACAACTTAAGCCACCGTCGTAACAATGTTCTATTTGCTAACTTAACCATCAAGAAGCAAATCAAGTCTCATCTAGACAATAAAAGAGAGAATACTCTCGAGACTCTCTTTCAAGCTACATACTTATGAGTCTCCAACAAGCTCGACTGTTACCCCCATAAGTGACTCTTGATCTTCAGACCCCATCTGGTCTCAAATCAACCATTGGTCACCATCTGTGACTCTCGATCTTTAGACCTCATCTGGTCTCAAATCAACCATTGTTCACCATCTATGACCTGTCACCATCTGTGACATATGCCTTCAACAATAATATGAACACAATCATGCATATTATTCATCACACATCACTCACAAGAATATATATTTCACGTAAATATATATATACATAGTCATTCGCTCAGGAATGCCTACTAATACCAACTATAGCTTGCAATTAAATAAATAACGCCAAAACAATAATGGTAATTCCGTTCTTAAATGAATCTTGTGAGATTACTCACCTCAGAATTCCCACTGCACCTTCAATACAGAACAAAACAGCCTAACCACCAATAAACCATCTAAGAATACTTCGTCAAGTGCCTCAGGAAAGTACAGCCTTGATTCAGTCAATGACACACAAGGAATAACGTTCGAAACCCTAAATCGAACCAAAATTCCTAAAGTGACTCCAAATTGAGGCGAAACCACATCCGAGACCACCCAATGTCTCCGGAATACTTATACGATCGATATGTCAAAATCACAAGTCGATCGGATGCTCAAATCCTCAAGGATCGAATCATCAAACAGTCAAAAACCGTAAAAATCACAATATATTCATACGATCTCCAAAAATTGTGTATTATATATCGAAACGCTCGTATCGACGAGTAGATGATATATAAAACCAGAAACTATCCATTACATGGAAGGAAGGCCGTCACCGGCGCCGCCACAAGCGGTGGTGCCACCGTCGGGTCAAACTCAACTACCAGAAAATCAAGGCCAACAAATATGATCATCATGAAGAGTAGATCAACTTTCATACCTGGAGCTAAGCCTAGATCACGCCTGCAAGATCGATTAATTGTTGCCGTCTGACCACTCTCCAGATTCACTGTGCATCACTGATCTTCAACCCTTGATCTTCCACTCCACACGCAAAATCGTCCTTCAAGGCGGGTATGAGGATGATCAGGAGGAGGAGGAGATTCCAAAACTGAGAAGGATCGGCCGAGACGTCACCGGAAAAGTAGATTTCCAATCGGGTATGTCCGCCGTCACTGTTCACGTCTTTGATCTCCTTCTGGGTTGCTCCAACGGTGAAACTTGGAGAAGGGCTGGGCGAATCGATCTGGGCCGAGTCCGCCGTCGTGCGTTGCCGAAAAACAAAGATGGATCTGGGTCGGGTCACCGTCGGGTCGCGCGGTATGAGGAGAGAGAACGGAGAGAATCTGATTTCTGGAAATGGAAATTTCCCAAAATGAAAATAGTAAGTTTCCGAAAACAGAAACCCCTATTTATAAAATTTTTCCCAAACTTCAAATGCTCATAACTTTCTCATACAAACTCCGATTCTCACGTTCCGTATGTCTACGAACTCATATCGACACGCTCTACAACTTTCGTGAAGGAAGTTTTTGAAGAATCCAAATGTATAAAAAGTCAACCTTTGCACCCCCCTTAAAACCATACTTTTTGAAATAAAATTCATCCGAAACACTTTCGCTCCGTCCACGAGCCACAAGACCATCCAAAAATCACTAAATTAAATTTTGAAAAATCCTCAGAAAATAAATACGAATTTCCAAGGCATCACACTTACTCTCTAGTCAAACTTCGATTTAATAATTGGGCTCACTTATTTGACTATAACACTCTTGCAAATCAAATTCAATATTGGTTATATGCATTTTGATGCATGTAATTGTATGTAAAACACTTGAATTTTAAGTTAATCCCCAAGTTAATTAATATGTAATTAATTTATTTTATTTATTTCATAGAAAATAAGCAGAGTTGCGGAAACGAGAGAAAATGACGCATGGAGCAAATTGGATTTTTTTGACAAAAGGACGAAATAGTGAAGATTGGTCCGTGGTCAATGCCATGAGAGTAGGGGAATACAATTGTCTCCAATTATGTGTGGAAGTGCATGGAGAAAGAAAGAAAAGAAAGAGAAAGAGAAGAAAAAAAAATAACAAAAAAAAATATATTTGTGGGATGACATCATAATGACGTCATCAGCATGTCATTTACCATCTTTTCTACCTCCCACAGGCCCAGCACATCTTTTCTTCTTTTAATTTAAAAACTTCTCTTCTCCTTGACCCCGTGCAGCTACCATATATTGAATTATTTTTATTATTTTTTTCTCTCAAATCTCTAGCCAGTTACACAATCAACCTCATCCTAACCCATCTGACCCTCTCTTATAAATACACAGCCAACGACCCATTTACCCTACACCAACAGCCCCGCAACCCAACTTCATATCTCTCTCTCTTCCCATTTTAAGTTTTCTTCACCAATTTTCTTTCTTTTAAAAAATTTCAAGGGAAACATAAGAGGCTTTCACATCACATCATCAAGGTTTCATCACCACAAAGAGATTTTGGCTTGATAAAGAGTAGGGGCTTAATCTCAAGTTGGGTTCATATTTACCTATAGTAAATTGTGAGCCTAGTTTGTGTTCTCACATTTCCCTCTTTGATCAACTTATTATCTAATCAAACTTCGATTTAATTATTGGATTCACTTGTTTGACTATAACTCTTGTAAATCAAATTCAATAATGATTACACGCATTTTGATGCATGTAATTGTATCTAAAACACTTGAATTAAGTTAATCCCCAAGTAAATTAATATGTAATTAATTTATTTTTATTTATTTTGTAGAAAATAAGTAGAGTTGAGGAAATGAGAGAAAATGACGCGAATTGGAGTAAATTAGATTTTTTCGACAAAAGGACAAAATAGTGAAGATTGGTCAATCGTGATCAATGCCATCAGAGTACGGGAATACAATTTTCTTCAATTATGTGCGGAAGTGCATGGAGACAATAAAAGAGGAAAGAGAGAGAAAAAAAAATATATATATATATATATATATATATTTGTGGGATGACACCATGATGACGTTATCAACACGTCATTTACCATCTGTCCTTCCTCCCAGCTCCCACACGCCCAGCACATCTTTTCTTCTTCTTTTAATTTATTTCCTTTCTTCCCTTCTTCTTGACCACGTGCAGCTACCACATATCCAATTTTTTTTTTCTTCTCTTCTTCACCAATTTTCATTCTTTTAAAAGATTTCAAGGGAAACATAGGAGGGTTTCACATCACATCATCAAGATTTCATCACCACAAATGGATTTGGCTTGGTAAAGAGTAGGGGCTTAATCTCAAGTTGGGTTCATATTTACCTATAGCAAATTGTAAGCCTAGTTTGTGTTCCATCTCTCCTCTATCATTTCTCTTAATTTCTTATGTATTTGATGATGTATTTGATAATGGGAAGTGAGTAGTTCAATTTGGGAGTTAGGGTTTTAAAACCCTAACTCATCTTGTATAAATGTTGATGCTTTAATGAAATAAATGCAATTTCCTTAGTGTATGCTTTAAATCTGAATTTATTGGTTCTTAAAAACATGTTTCTAGGTTTTGTCAACCTTTAAAATTATGTTGTGGGCATTTATGATGATTAGATTGATAAATTGACAACTTATTAGTCTATGGCATCTGGGATTTAGGTGTGGTAACCATTAGCTAGCTTAATTGTAGCTAAGCTTGCTTGCGTCTCTACTATCTTGCTCTCCAGGCCTCTAATTTAAAATACTGGGCCTTAATCGGCGTAATGCCTAAGTTAGAGAGTTGATTGTGGCCCTAACCGGTATAACTAATACACCAAAAGGATAATTGGTTTAGTAGCCTTGACCGGTACTAGATACGGGGCTTTACACATGTAGGAAATGCATGCATTTGTGAAATTGATATTGATGTTTGCAAGAGAGTTAGTGTGAATCACCCGACACTCCCATGTTCCCATCATTTGAAAACCCAATTTAATTTTCTAGTTTATTAGATAGTTTAATTTTCATTGTTGTTTGTGGTCAATTTAGTTAATTCCTAATTTAAAATTCCCTATAAATTTCTACTTATTTGTGTATATCCACCTTGAGGCTACAGGTTAGTGGTGTTGATTAGGTTTAGTGTGAGTTAAGCCAAGCATTGCCAAGCCTTGATGCCTTGATTGTTTATAGTTTTTAATTTATTTTGTATTTTTATTGTGTGCTTTTAGTATCCTATCGCCAATTACCTCAGTTAGGTTCAACGCCTAATTCCCAATGTACGATAAACTGATGTCTAAATACTTTCCTTATTTGACACGATTCGTACGCTTGCAAGAGTTTATGCATCATGTCAAATATATGAACTAATTTCCATGGAGAGTAGTTGTTATCAAGTCAAGTCTTCGATTCACCGATTGGTCGAGACTTACGACTTGTGTTGGCTAAGATTCATTTACCCACACACCCCCACATTTCTAGAGGTACTTTCTTTGTGATTAGTAAAGCATCTCTCCACAAATCTGTGGTGCTTATTCTGAACTATTTAGCAGAGCGCCTCCATAGTTTTCTAAGGCTTAAGACCACTGATCACCAAATCTGTTATTCTATTATTCTTCCAAATTTTGAAATGTCATCATGAGAGAAAATACGGTGCGATCACCCCCCACAATTCTCTCATTACTATTGGTGTTATTAAAGCATCAACACTCTCCTTTAAATATACTAAGAAGTAGGAACCTAAAGTTCTCACTATGATTGGTCGACATGTATAAAGATAAACTTTTTGATTCAAAATTGCCACGACCTACTTCCAATTCGATCATGAATTAGCAGATGACTTAAGGATGCATTGGAATCAAATTTCATAATCAACCTTTTTGCATGAATGCCAAGCGTCATGTTTTGGTTCTGTAAACAACATTTCTGTACAATTGAAATTTGATCAAATGCCATTGCCCAGAAGTCTTGATCACTTCTTCATTAATATTTGTCTCTTATTGTAGATTGATGATCATGAGTGCCGACTGGAGTTTATAGATGGCAAACTGCTATTATCCAATTTGCAACACTAGAAATTCTAGATTATTTATAATGATAAACTTATGAATTACAAATCAAATTTTGATGAAGCTTCGTTTCCTTAGTAGGCTGTGGCTGGCGGGGTCTATGGCAGCTCCAGTGCATGGATCTCCGGCATTGCTTTGGATTGGCCCAAATTTCTCAAACACTGAATTCAAAACTCTTGCTGCAACACCAATTACAAGGATTGAAACGTTTATGTTACAAAACACAAAAACCTCAATTTGCCCAACCAACAAAAAAAAAAAAAAACTGTGCCAATCATATGAGTTTTCGGTTTTCCATAAAAAAATGGGTAACAGAAGGTCAGAAGCTTTCGGCTGGGAAAAGAGGTTAGCAAAGTGGCAGGGGCTGATTCAAGTACATGAGTGGGGGAACTCAATCCACTTTGAGAGTTTTGGGCTTAAAAAAAACCCTACATACATATTATCTTTTTTTTTTTTAGAAAATCGTCCGTACAGTACTTGACATTTTCTCCATTCTAAACTTCAGTACCTCACGTTCAGAAAATATCAGAACGGTACCTGAGGTTATGACCCCGACCGAAGATCGGTACCTGGTGCCGTTACCTTAGTTACAAAAACTAACAGCTGGCATATTTTTATCATTAAATGACCAATTTACCCTTTTGTTTTTGTTTTCTTTAGTTTTTTCATATAATAAAAAAAAAAGGTAAAAATTTTTTCTATTAGTTTTAAACTATTTTTAGTTTTGAAAATTTATTTAAATTTTTGGTTTGTCAAATTTTATCTTTCTAACCTGTAGGGTTAAACTAGACGTCGTTATGAGTTCGTATGAATTTTTGGAAGATTTTTCGAACACCCAAGCTAATTTTAATGATTTTTGGAAGTTTGTAATATCTAAAAATATGATTAAAAATATAATTTTAAAGTCAGCTACATCCGGACCGTTGATTTCAAATGGCAGAAGATCTTGACCGTTGAAGGAATATATTGATCGAGACCCAGACCGGGTCAGAACCAACCCGAATAGCCGCCACACTTTTCCGGCATATTCCCGACGTCGGACCGGCCTAGTTTTCTTCGTCTCGGTGTCGCCGTCATCCCTATGCCTTCTGTTTTGTCAAAAGACGTCCAATGACAGAGAATTGAAGGAGAGAATGTGGCGGCTTCTCCGATAGGTTTTTCTAATTCCGGCCACTTCGTGGTCTTGCACCTATATCAGAAGCTTCCTCTCGATGTGGCCGACCTATTCATGGTATTTGCTCATTCAGACGGTAAGCCAAGAGAGATAATCGAGGAGAAGAAGTTTTTGAATCTTCCGGCGAAGTTTGCTCTGTCTTCCAGCGAAGTTTGGTTTCAACTTAGGTATCAAACTTGTTTCCCTTGTCGAGCTCTACCTCCCTATATACTTGAATTTCAATGTGGAGGAGATTTGCAGAAATCAGAATATTGAGGTTTTGATGGTCACTACGGGTTCGCTGGTTTTGAATGGGCATGTGAAAGAGAGAGAGGGAGAGAGATAGAGAGAGAGAATTCTGGGTTTCATGGGTTTAAATGGGAACAAGAGAGAAAAAGAATCATGGGTTTGAATGGGGACGAGACAGAGAAAGTGCTCTGGGTTTGAATGGGAACAAGAGAGGGAGGGGGGGGGGGGGGGGGGGGGGGGG
>LYNE01000004.1:0-54811 GCA_001662545.1 Rosa x damascena | reverse complement strand
GGAATGAAACAATCCAGGCAGAATTAGATTCTCTGACAAAGAGACAAGTATTTGGTCCGGTAGTGCTAACCCCACCAAGTGTCAAGCCTGTAGGACATAAATGAGTCTTTGTCAGAAAGTGTAATGAGAAGAATGAAGTCCTAAGGTACAAGTCTCGCCTTGTGGCGCAAGGTTTCTCATAACGCCCTAGAATTGACTACGAGGAGACATACTCTCCCGTAATGGACGTTATAACGTTCCGCTACTTAGTTAGCTTAGTAATTTTCGAAGGACTGGAAATGCAGCTCATGGATGTGGTTACTGCATATCTCTATGAGGATCTAGATTCAGAGATATATATAAAAAGTGCCTGATGGCCTTGCATTACCCAAATTAAGTGACTCTAAACCACAGAGTGCGTTTGCAATTAAGTTGAAACGCTCACTTTACGGATTGAAACAATCCGGGCGGATGTGGCATACCCGTCTAAGTGACTACTTGATTGGGAAGGGATATAAGAATGATGAAGTATGCCCCTGCGTATTCATAAAAAAAAAAAAAAACAAGTTCCGGATTTGCAATTGTAGGTGTATATGTCGATGATATGAACATAATAGGTACTCTTGATGAAATAAGAGAAACCGCGAGCTACTTGAAATCCGAATTTGAGATGAAGGATCTTGGGAAAACTCGATTCTATCTAGGCCTTGAACTAGAACACCGAGTTTGTGGAATATTAATCCACCAGTCTGCGTATGTCCAAAAGTCAGGCGATATAACATGGACAAAGCACATCCTGCTAGCACTCCTATGATCGGTCGAAGATTGGATGCAAAGAAAGATCCATTTCGTCCAAAGGAAGATGACAAAGAGGTGTTGGGAACTGAAATTCCCTATCTAAGTGCAATAGGCGCATTATTGTACTTAGGCATGTACTCAACCAGACATTGCATTCTCAATGAACTTGTTAGCTAGATTTAGCTCAGCGTCAACGCAGCGTCACTGGAATGGTATCAAGAACATTTTCGATACCTAAAAGGAACCATTGACTTGGGACTGTTCTTTCCCTACAGAGAGACAAAAGGGACCGCATGTGGAATTGCAATCCCTAAAGGAAATGTTGATGGCGAAAGTGCCACTCACTACATTGAAACGCCAAATAACGTTTTGGTTGGTTTTGCTGATGTTGGGTACCTCTCTGACCCACATAAAGATCGTTCCCAAACTGGTTATGTATCTACCATTGGGAACATGGCGATATCTTGGAGATCAACCAAGCAAACTCTTGTGGCTACCTCCTCGAACCACTTAGAGATCATTGCTCTACATGAGGCCGTTCGTGAGTGTGTATGGTTAAGAGCTATCATCACACATATTCGAGGGACTAGTGGTTTGAGTTCTACCACTGAAGAGCCTACTTGCATTTATGAAGATAATGCAGCTTGTATCAAACAGATGAAGCTAGGATATATCAAGGGGGATAATACAAGACACATATTTCCAAAGTTTTTCTACAATCAGCAACAACAGGCCCTCCTCAAGATTCAAAAGAATCAAGTAAGGTCTGAGGAGAATGTGGCAGGTTTGTTCACCAAATCATTGCCCAAGGCCATATTTAAGAAACATGTGAAAAGCATAGGAATGTGAAAACTTTCTAAGCTCCCCTGATTAATGTAAGTATCAGGGGGGAGGTGTAGACATCAGGGGGAGTCTAACACACACATGTCATACTCAAATGTAGAAGGTGCGTTGTGCTCTTTTCCTTCGACCAAGGTGTATTTTTTGTCCCACAGGGTTTTTATTGTTACTTGACAAGGTTTTTAGTGAGGCAACAATTCATGCCCCATTTAGTCTTTGACTTGGCACAAGGGGGAGTGTTAAAGGAAAAGCACATTATGTGCCTTCGTCAAAGCGACTGACAGAGAGGAAATCAAGGAATCAGTGATTACCATCAATAAGCACAATTACGGATCAATTAGTGTTTAATGTCATCATTGTAATTGTTCTTTCCATTGTAATTCTCTCCCTATATAAAGGGGCTATGAAATGAAATGAGGAGACCAATTCCAATTCCATTTTACTTTTACACCTAAAACTAAAGAAAAGAGAGATTTTGATGCTCCAAAATGAGGAAGCCAAGGGGATGCACGGTTTTGGGGAGAGAAGAAAGGCTATTTAAAGGCCAAGGCAATTCAAATCAAGGGTGGAGATCAAAAGGAATGAAGGGCTAGATGTGATTGACAAATGTGTAAGCACAAAATGTGGATCTAGTTTTTGACTCCAGATAGAAATGACCTAGAAAGCTCATAGATATTTTTGTGGAGGAGGAAAAAGTAAGGGTAGAAGGGTCATTGTGTAAGGGAACAAGGTAATAAATATGAGACAAAGGTGAAAAGTGTAAAAATGGGATCATTTGTCATCTTTCAAATTTTGAATTTCAACATAACCTAGACCTAAACTCTTCCCACCTAAAGTCTCCAACCCTAGTCAGCTCTTCCTTGTCCTCCACACATGTTCTCAGCCGGCCAACTCTGACGGAAATGTCCGGAATCCGGCATTGATCACCGTTGACCCATTTTTTGTCCGTTTGCGCACTTTCTTCTCCTTTGTTCCTTCAATTGAATCTCCGCCGAGAGTTAGGAATTGGCCTTCTGTTTCTTCATAAAAAATGTTCCTCCATGAGTGCAGATACTCCACGTAAAATTTCAGAGCTTAGTTCACCATGGTGTGGCCGGAAATGCTACCGGAATCCGTATAGGTCTGGATATACAGTTTTCATCTTTTAGTGCAGAAAATTGGACCGATCTTTTGAGGGCCTTCCACTCCGAACTAGCTCTTACACTCTTCATAACAAATGATCCTAGAGAATTTCTAGAATGGATTTGAAAATTTTCAGCTCATTTGGAGTTCATTTGGTTAGGCTTCCGGTCCTCCTTCCTTGCCTAGGTCGGTTTCTCCTAGTGGGAGTAGGAAAATGTGCTAAAGTTGAGTTTTTAGTGCATTTCCAAGTTTCTCCATCATTTCCTAGCATAATAAGGAAAACGTAATAAATAGATATAAATAAACACAAAGGTTAAGAAAAAGTGCAAGATTAGCGGAATAATTACTAGGTAATTATGGACCTAATAGTTAGTAATCTTTTCGGTCAAGTGAAGTATCTTCATGGGGAGAAGTCTAAGCTGGAGAAGGAGCGGGACTCCTTGAAGAGGAAGGTGGAGGCATTGACTCCAAAGGTAACCGAGCTGGTGGAGGCACGGAAAAGGATCTCGGAGTTGGAAAGCGAACTTACTGGAGCAAGGATGGAGATAGGCAGTGCCGGGACTCTGTGAAAGAGGCTGAAGAATCTACCAAGTCCTGGAAGGCAAAAGCAGAGCATCTGGAGGAGCGCCTTCCCACTGAAAGGGAAGAAGCCATTGCCGGGTACAAGGGCTCCCAAGAGCTTATTGACATGCTACTTGCTGCTCAGGACAAAGCCGTGATCATAAAGTATAGAGAGTGGGTGGCAGCCGGGTACCTGGATGAAGGCAAATTCCGGCGGGGACTTCTTGAGAAGAAGAAAAGGGAACAGGAGGCTACTTCTAAGGGAAGTGCCGGTGGATCGTAGAGTGCTGCTCATGACCAATAGGAGTTGTCCGGAACTTTGTTTTTATTATTATTATTTTTTTTAAGTAGGGTTGTCTTTGCCTTGTACAATGACTATAGATCCGGTGCTTAATCCTTAATTCCTTTGCCAGGTAGTCCTGGCTTTTTGTGAATGGTGATGATTTTTTTTTTTGAACTTGAATGGGAATTTGAAAGGAATTAAAATTTCTAGGATTTTATGCCTTGTTTTAAGCGTTTGCCTGCATTACTTATTACCGGAACAGAGTAACTGACAATAGCTGTGTCCGGGAATGCTCGGTATAGGTAAAAATGCTAGAAATGGTCTGAATAATTCATTTTTCCATTCAAGTACCACATGGTGGTTGATACAAAATGAGTACCCGTTGGGTAGCTTGCCATAGCTGTATGGTCAAAAAGCAAAAGCTAGGACAAGATGCTCGAGAGCTACTTGTAATAGTACCGGAGGCGCTGTGTATTCCATGGATGTCGTGAAACAACTCCATCCATGTCCCAGATGTAAAAGGTCGCGGGGCCTACCTCCTCGACGATCTCGTAAGGGCCTGTCCAGGATGGATCCAGTCCCTGGGGCTCTGGGTAAACCTGTTTCATGACCCAGTCCCCCAACTTCAGTGTCCGAGACTGTACCTTGGCGTCGTAGTAATGAGCTATTCTCCGCTTATTTGTGAGATTACGCATGTGCGCCACATCCCTTTGTTCTTTGAGCAAATCAGCATCGAGCTGTAGGCCCTCTGTGTTCGAACCCGCGTCGCAGTATTCGATCCTGGGACTCTGGATTTGCGTTTCTATGGGGAGAACCTCCTCAGACCCAAAAGCCATGCAGAAAGGGGTCTTCCCGGTAGCCTCAATCGCCTTGGTCCTGATAGCCCACAGCACTTCCGGGAGTTTAGAAGCCCAAAGACCCTTAGCTTCATGGAGCTTCTTCTTCAGTATATTCTTGATTATCTTGTTAACAGCCTTGACTTGACCGTTGGTCTGAGGGGTGAGCCGGGGATGCATAGAGGATTCTAGTGCCCTGGTTCTCGGTGTAAGCCCTTAGCTCATCATTGTCAAACTGGGTGTCATTGTCTGTGAGTATGGTGTCCGGGACTCCAAACCAGCAGTAAATGTTTTTCTACAAGAAGTTTTTCACTTTCTCTGTGGTGATAGCAACAAGAGGTTCTTCTTCTACCCACTTTGTTTGGTAGTCAACGTCTACAATGGCGTATTTGAATTGTCCCACTGCTGTAGGAAGCTTACTAATCAGGTCGAGGCCCCATTGGCAGAATGGCCAAGGTGCAAGGAGTATGGAGAGAGCAATGGGCGGTGCCCTTGGGATGTTTGCATACATTTGGCACTTGTGGCAAGAACTCGAAATTGTTTGAGCTAGGGCCGACATGGTTGGCCAGAAGTATCCTGCCCTCAGGGTCTTGCGTGCAAGAGACCGGGCCCCTGTATGGTTACCGCATACACCAACGTGTATGTCCTTCATTATTTTGTGGCCATCCTCTGGTGTCACACACTTGAGGTTAGGGAAGCAATGACCTCTCTTGTATAACTTTCCATTCATGATCGTGTATCGAGCTGACCTTAATTGGAGTCGCCGGGCCTCAACCTTATCGTCCTGGGCCAGACCATCAATCATTTACTTCAAAATTGGATCCATCCAAGAGGCAGTGTGGTCCACCATGAATATTTCTAACACCATCTTAGAAGTGCTTGGCCTTTCTAGTGTTTTGACCTTAGTAGCCCCGTAAGCTGGATTTGGAGAAGTAGCCGCAATCTTAGCAAGGGCATCTGCTTTGTCATTTTTTGCTCTGGGTATTTGAGTGATGACATAGGAGGTAAATCTCTGAACCAGTGCCCTAGCTAGGGCCTGGTAAGACGATATGTGGGGCTCTTTTGCCTCGAAGTTACCGCTGACCTGGTTCACAACCAACTAGGAATCACTGAAGATAAGAAGGTGCTGGACGCCTAGTTCCAGGGCAATCTGTAGACCTGCTATGAGTGCTTCGTACTCTGCGGCGTTGTTGTATGCCTTGAAGGCAAACTTGAGGGCTTACTCTTAGACTTGATCGTCCGGGCTGATTAGCAAGATACCGGCGCCACTTGTCTTTTTGTTAGATGCGCCATCAACATACAATCGCCAAGTGCTTGGTAGGGGTGGGTCCGGGACTAGCGGTTCAGGTGATCCTGTAGGTGGATCATGAGGGGGGATAAGCTCATAAATGAAATCTGCTGTTGCCTAGTCCTTAATTGCTGTCCGGGGTTGGTAGTTGATATCGAACTCTCCCAATTAGATGTCCATTTAATTAATCTTCCTGATGTCTCTCGTTTCTGCAAAACTTGTCTTAATAGGTGATTAGTGAAAACGGTGATCGAGTGTGCCTAGAAGTAGTGTCTGAGCTTCCAAGCTGACACTAGGACTCTAGGAGGGTTAATGCTATCTTTTCAATGTCCGGGTACCTGGATTCCGCACCAGTGTAACCTTTTCCAGCATAGTACACCGGGTACTCGCAATTGGAATCCCTCCTAATAAGAAAGGAGCTTACGACTGTCGAAGATGCCGCGAGATATATGTAAAGCATTTCTCCTGGAATAGTTTGTAAAGTAGAGGTATCTCTGCCAAGTATGCCTTTAGGCCAAGAAAAGCAGCTTCATGCTCAGCGGTCCAAGCTATTACCTCGACGTGCTGGGTTTTCAGCAACTTGAAGAAAGGAGTACACTTGTTCGTTAGTCTGGAGATGAATCTTGACAGAGTGGCTACCTTACCAGTAAGGGATTGGACCTCGTTCCGGTAGGTTGGGGATATCATGTCTAATATAGCCTGCACCTTCTGTGGGTTCCCCTCAATTGCCCTGTGGCTAATGATGTACCTGAGGAACTTCCCCACTTCGACCCCGAAAATGCACTTCTACGGGTTAAGCTGCATACCGTTGCGTAATATGACAGCGAAATCAATTGATAAGTTGGTTACGTGGTCCTTGGGGGTTAAGCTTTTGACCAGCATATCATCCACGTATACCTCCATGATAGTACAGATTACCTCTACAAACATGGAGTTGACAAGTCGTTGATAAGTGGCACCTGCATTCTTCAATCCGGGTTCATTCGAATTTGGTTGTACCCACTAAATGCATCCATGAAACTGAGTAACCAGTACCCAGTGGTGGAGTCGATTAGTTGGTCAATTCGTGGGAGCGGGAAGCTATCCTTAGGGCATGCTCAGTTGAGATTTGTATAGTCTACACATATGCACCATGATCCCGGAGATTTCTTTAGTACCATGACCATGTTGGCTAACCACCGGGGATACGTCACTTCCTTGACAAAGTTGATCGCCATCAACTTCTTTACTTCAACCTGGATAGCCCAGTACTTATCATGTGTGAAGGCTCTACGCTTCTGTCTTACCTGTGCCGAGTAAGGAGCAATGCTTACGTTGTGCATGGCTATGTCAGTTGGTATACTGGTCATGTCTTCGTATGACTAGGCGAAAGCAGATGCGTTAGAGCGGAGGAACGAGATTAGGTCTTCCCTGATAGCCGGAGCCAACTTGGTACTTATCTTGACAATCCTGTCGGGGAACTACTCGGATAGCACGACCTCTTCGATGTCTTCCACTGCACCAGGCCATTCTTCGTCAGAGTTAGTATCATCTCTGGGGTCCTTATACCTGTCTGTGAGTGGGTCTGTGGCCACGGGCAACATTTCTGACTTACCCTTGCCTCGAGATACAGTTAAAGAATAGCACTGCCTTGCCGCAGCCTAATCACCCCGAATGGTTGCTATTCCGACTAGGGTTGGTACTTCCATCATGAGCATGTGGCCTGCAATGAAGGTCTTCAGATTCCAGAGTGCCGGTCGGCCCAGGATAGCATTATAGGATGAAGCACAGTCAACCACAATGAACTCTGTTTTGATGGTTGAACAATTTGGACTCTCTCCCACTATGATCGATAAGTAATCTGATCCTAGTGGTTGGACAATATCTCTTGAAAAGCTGATGATGGGCTCATTATCCTGTGACAGCTTGGCCCTTCCCCTGTTCAAAGCTTTGTATGCATTATGAAATAATACACTAACCTAGGCCCTGGTATCTACGAGTACCCGGGACATTATGTAGTGGTCCATTTGGAGCGTGATCAGGAAGGGATCATCATGGGACATCTTTAGATAAGCTTCTTCCTCCTGCAGGAATGTGATGGACTTCCACCCAGTGTCGCTGTCTTATTGGGTGGCTTTGTGGAAATTGAAAACTTCTGGGTGGCCGAAACTGGAATTTTGCTTCTTTCTTTGGGGAAGTAAATCCTTCGAGCCTCCACCATGGATATTGAAGATCTGGCCGTATATGTCGATAGCTCCTATCTCTTTAGCGGGTAGGTACCGCTGAAGCTTTCCCTTCTGAATTAGTGATTCGATCGTATTCTTTAAAGCCATGCAGAGGTTGGTATTGTGCCCGGCATCTTCATGGTATGTACAGAACTTTCCGGTATCCTGCTGGATAAGTTTACTCTTCGGGAATTTCCTCGGTGGTGGTCCAGGTATCTCATCTTGTTCTCGTTCCAAATAGTTTCATACGAAGCGTTGAGGATAGTAAATACCTTATACCGAGGTGGTGGTGGTGTTCGCGGGACCTGCTGTGCCCTTTCTTCGCGGTGAGACTGAGTGGTTATGTAACCGCTAGATCTAGACGAGGACTCTTTGCTTCTCTTGTTCAAGTTGTGGGGTGATCGTCCTTGATCATGCACCCACTTCCTTTTTCTTAGCTCCTCCCTGGTCACTGGGGTTAGGTTAGAGGTTCTCTGCTCTGGTCTGATGTTATCCCTGTATGTTTTGAATTCGGCTTGGGCATGTCTGATGGATGTGGCCATCAACTCATCATAGCTAGCCAGGGGATGATGATTGATCCCGTAGAGGAACTCCCCGGCTCTTAAGCCCCTCCTGAAAGCTAGCTCAGCCAGTTCCTTGTTAAGGTCCCGGCACTTAGCGGTAGCCGCTTGCCACTGGTTGACGAAGGATTTCAACGTTTCATTCTCCCCCTACTGAACCTTCAGTAGCCCCTTCAGGGTGTGTATCCCGTCGGTACGTAGGATGAACTAAGCTAAGAATTTGTCCGCGAGCTCCTTGAAATTCTTTACAGAACCGGCCAGCAGTTCATAGAACCAACTCAAATCTTCCCCTGATAATGTTTCCTGGAACGTGTTACAACACACCTCATTTGTGTATCCCTTGGCGCTTGTTTGTGAGCGGAAAGCCTGTAGGTGCTGGTACGGGTCCCCAATTCCCGTATAGTCAATCTTCAGTGGCTTTGATATGTTCGATCGAATGGCTCCTCTAACCTGTTGGGTGAAAGGACCTGGACGGTCCTCGTAAGTGGTCAGGGGCCTCCAGGTGTCCTTATTCTCTGCTACCTCTACCCTTGCCTGAAGGGCATGCAAGAAGTTGCTCATTTGTAAGAGTAACGCTGTGTTTGGATCAGTTACCAGCAGGTCACTTTAAGTAGGCTGGGGCAAAGGCGGTGTTGGCAAATGCCTTAGGCTTTCCAGGTTCAGATCTACCTGTATCTGAATGATCCGGTTACCACTTCCTGTGGACGGGGTTGCCGCTATACTGGTTACTCCCGTAACAGGGGCAACATTTAACTCTGTCGCCACCTGGGATGCTCTAGCTAGGGCTTGGGTGAGTGCCTCATTATGCTGGTGCCTTCGGTCCAGTGCCTGGGCCAGCGCAGTGTTTTCATCTTCCAGCTCCTGCAGTCTCTGTTACGAAAGGAGGTTTGTCTCCCTATCGATTCTTTGTTGTTCCCTATCGACCCTGGCTTGTTCTCGGAAGGCTGCGATTTCTGCTCGCGTTGACTCCAACTCTGAGACTGGGGCCAGTTGGTCCTAGATGACCGGTGGGTCATTTGTGTTCTGCTGGTCCAAGGATCCGAGACCATGCGCCTCTCTTCCGACACTTGGCATCCCTGCTGATGAAGTGCCCAGAGAGAATATCAGTGCCCAAGCAACACTTCTACCCTCACCTGCCGTTTCTTCCGGCTCGGTCATGATTCGGGACCCCTATCTAGCGCGCCAATGTTTCTGGTGGCTTTCTCCGGGTACCTCACACAGAATGCTATACCACCTGGGGTACTGATCCAACTCCTAAATCCTGTACCAAGAACACGGCGTTAGAGGGGTAAACCGTACCAGACGATTTACGCCTCTCTGATGCCTGAGTAAGATACTAATATATAAATGAACTATATAAATAGTGGATGAAGGAGTTATTACCCGCAAAAGGTGGTTGTGCTGATGCTTTAATACTTAAGTATGTACAAGGAGTTTTACTTATCTTCAATGTGGGACGCAAGTTGTCCCCTGCACTTTTGGTATGTATCAGCCTGTGCCGATCAAGTCCGAACCCTTTTGTGTCCCTGGTGTCGTCCCTGACGTGCACCATCATGGTGGGATGTGAACCTAGTCCGTGATCTGGCACCTGGGTATACCTACGGGCCCCAGCCAAGTGCCAAAGTGTAGTGGCGTACCAACTAATATGTACATTCACAATCCTCATGACACCACCAATCTTGGGATCAATCACATTCAGCAGAAGACATAGTTTCATCTCATCTTGTCCTATAATAGCAGCAAATGGATACACCGGCCTCTGGCTTTCCTTGGCAGCAAGCCTCAATGCCTAAAATATGACCAGTATGACTAGAATTAACAACACATAAACTGAAAGACCTAATCTTTATATACGATTTCTAGTTCTAAACTTAAAAAATATTTCTCGAAACTCATCAAACACAATGTTTCTCCAAAATGGACATAATGAACAAAACCCATCAAAATAAACAAAACTTTCATCTCAAATCAGACCAAGGGAAGCCAATTACAATTGCTTAAAGGTCATCAATTATCACGGACAAACAATTATCATTTATCAAACAATCAAATATCATTTATCAAACATGATGAACATCATCAATAGCCCTTGCCAAAAAAAAAACAAAAAACAAACAAACCATCATGAGGTTTCGAGTTTCGACCTCATGGGCAAACACCAAAGTGACCAAACCAGGACCAAACAACACAATCTGGACAACTCATTCCCAATTATCAAATAAACATCATCACTTCATCAGCAATTCAGTAAATTATGACCTCACCCAGTCACATTAAACACCAAACATCACGAATTCACGATTCAAAGTTTCAATTTTCAAACATCATTAGCATGGTAGTGGAGGTACCTGAGAATCTGAGATTCAGGGATTGGAGGTGGCTCGGTGGACTGGAACTCTGAGAATCTGAGATGCTCTATTGCAGACTGGCAGAGATGCAGACCGCAGTGGAGCGAGGTGGCTCAGTGGATGGTGGCGGAGAAGGTAGCTTAGGCAGGCGGACAGAAACTCTGAAAGGGGAGGTGGCTCGGTGGCTGGAGCCTGAAACTCTGGAAGGCGGAAGTGATCTGAAGTTCTGAATGGGGAGACGCCCGACTGGTTTGGTGTTTGAGAGTCGGGACGGACAGCAGCAACCTAGCAACTCTTCGAAGCATTAGTATTTTTTATTATTATTTGGGTTATACCCCTACTTGCCACATTTTGGGCCAAATTTTCCCTTGGGCTACAGCCCAAGTAGCCCTATGAGTGGCTCCGTCCCTGGGTTTGCAGAAGAGAGAGATGGTGATGAAAATGGTTTGCAGAAGAGGGAGTTGAAGAAGAGAGAGTTGCAGGAGAGAGAGAGAGAGAGAGAGAGAGAGAGAGAGAGAGAGAGAGAGAGAGAGAGAGAGAGAGAGACCCCGAAAGTGAAAGAGAGTTTTTTTTTTTGGTTGTTTGTCTTGAAATGACCATTTTAGCCCTCAAAGTGGGTCAGATCGTTAGAGTTAACGTTCAATTTGGATGAAATCGGAGAAATCGGACACGACTGATTGAAATTAGAAACTTTGCGGGGTAAAAATTCAAAATTGAAAGTAGAGGATTAATCCTAATTTAATTTTCAAAATTGTTTTAAGTACTTTGGGTAAGTAAATTTGTAAATCGTGGTAAGAAAAGACTAAATTGAGCATATTAAAATTAGTAAGATAACCTTGCCTATTTACTATTTGCTTATTACTTGTGCAATTTCCCCTTTTAGTTACTTATTTAAATTTTTTTAAATAAATAGTGCTTTGACTTGTTTCTTTTAAATTGGAATTTGATTAGAGCTCGTAGTTTTTAAGTAAATAGGATTTGGATTCCATCTTTGTAACATTGAGTTTATTCACTCTTCACAACTAGGCTCATCCGAGTGGATACGAGCGATGTCTAGGTAAGATTTGAATGAAAGAATTGTATTCAAATGAGGTTCAGCTCCACCAAAATCTCTTACTACTCTTACTTGGTTGTATTTCATGAAGAGTTACTGAACGGTTGAGTGTTAGACAACACCCAAATTTGGATTCCTTTTCTCTTTGCTTTTCTACTTACAAATTCTAATTTGAGTTCTAATTTTCTAGAAATTGTTAAAGTTCTAATTTTATTAGTTTGTTTTGTTTTGAGTTGAGGCACATTGGACCTTGTTAATGTCCTTAAACTTAAACCCGGATTGGCGGACTCCAAATCGAAGAAAGAATTAACCATGATGAAGAATTTGAGAGTTTAGTGGAGCTTTGGCCGAGAGCATGCATGGTGTGTTAAAATCCAAGTGTGAGATCCTCTTTGGTTCTTGATGCATGGAGCTTAATGGATGGCAAGTGCCTAACTTGGCCTTGTTTGGTTATCACCTAGTTATGCATTATGGAGCTAAATGGAGGGTCTACAAAGAGTTTGTGCTTTCTTAAACCCTCATTCTTATTTTTCCTAAGCATGATTAGTTGTTTATGTGTTTTTATGTTAATAAATTTGTGGTTTTAAGAGCTTTTATTGAAATGATTATCCAAAGCTCAAGTGTGAGGTGGCTACCCTTTCTCTCTTGCCTTGTGTTAGTTTAATTATTTTGAATACTAGTCTCGGCCATATGATGCATGTTCCCAAAACATTGATAGGATCTTAATAGCTTCATTATACATTAAAGACTATATGATGTTTTAAGTGTGAACTGCTTCTTTGGTCAATGGTTAATATTAATTAGTTTGTATTGACTAGCCTGTGGTAGTTAATAAGCATATTGTCTTATACCTTAAATTTATTTCACTATTGTTCATTACACATTGAGGACAATGTGTGGTTTAAGTGTGAGATGTAAGGCTAAATAATTTCATTCCTTATCATTTTATTTTCTTAAAACCCATAAAAATTGAAAATTTTGAAAATTCCAAAAATATTTTGGCTCACTTCTGTGTGTTCCTAAAAACAAATAAACCCCGATCATGCGATCGAATTTATGTCTAATTGGATCGATTGATTTTGAGCATGTTTTGCAATTAAAGATTGTACGGGCACTTTTGATCGGAGTTGTACGGCAATACGTGGATATTCATGGGTAAAGACCCAAAACTTTGCCCCTTTATCTGAGTTAGCAAAGATTAGGCCCAGCAAACTTCGAAGGACCTAAGAATCCTAGGAAGCTTGTTGTTGTGTTCTTCTCGGCAGCTCCTTATATATGCACGGCATTGAATTGATCATTTCAAAGGAGGCTTGGCAAGATGCATGTGGTGTGGGAGCTAGAAAAGCATGATTTGTAGTGAAGATGAGAGATTTGCAGCAGCAACCATGAAAGCTTGGATTCGGATTGTGGCTAATGAGTTTTTGGATTGGAAATGGGTTTTTAGGATAGGTGTTGGGGGAAACTGCTTGGTTTTGTTTCTGGGTTTGCCTACATGTTTCTGGGATAAGTATTGGGGAATTGCTTGGGTTTGCTTTGCATGTGGGTTTCTTTGGCGTTGTTTCTGAATGCCCCTTCACAATAGTAAGAACTCCTAATTTATAGGAGAGTTGATGTGTGATGCAGCATTAAGCTTGCTGCCTTGTCTTTGACGTGTAGCTGTGATCGTAATCCCAGAAATCCTGCTGCTGGGATTACATTTCCAGGATTCCCGCTGCTGAAATCTGCTGCTGGAATTGTAATCCTAGGATTTATGCTTCGCTATTGGGATCTTGTTATGTTGCTGGGATCAAGATTTTGGACGTGGTGAATTTAAGATGGTTCCAATGGCCTTTGGGTGAGAGGATTGTTTCAATGGCCTTAGGGTTTCTTAGCTTGTTGGTTGGCTTTATCCCTAGGGCTAAATACAAATTACTACCCTGTAGTTTGGGTCCAAAATTATTTCAGTTCCTGAATTTCTATTTTCATCAAAAACACCCCTGCACTTTCAATTTTGATCTAATAGGACCAATTTGTTAGTTTTCCGACAATTGAGTTATTTAACTTGTTAACGTGGCTCATATATGGCCTATGTTTTATAATGTGGTGTTGAGGTGGCCTGCATAGTCAATTTAGGTGAGTCATACTATTAAAAATAAATAGTTTTTTCAACAAATAATTCAACTATAACTTGAATCCATAACAGAATATTGACGAATTGGACCTATTAGATCAAAATTGAAAGTGCAGGGGTGTTTTTTATGAAATCAGAAGTCCAGGGACTGAATTGATTTTGGACCTAAACCACAGCGTATTAACCAGTATTTAGCCCTTATCCCTATTAATGAGATATTGGGCTTGAATTGTTTAATCTCTCTTCTTCACCTTGCCCATGCTGAGAATTGGGCTGCTGGCTTGAATTTTAGTCCCAAGTCCAAAATTATCAGCATGCCTAAAACTCGCGATGGACATCATATTTTTCTGTAACCTTCCACACCACACCCATTCTTGTAAGCCTCAAGTGTATGAATGTGGCTTGGGTCCACCTGCGTGGCATGATGGTTGTGCGTGTAATTCGCCTTGAAATATGAATTGGGCTTAAAGCATGAATTAGGCTTGTTAGCTGGATTTTTGGGTGTCAACAAAGATCAATGGTTGTTTAATGAATGGATTTGGCGTTTTGTGCTCACGTGCATTTAAAGTCATATTGCTATGTCATTTTAGATGAATCCATGTGGGAAAGATGAGAATTAAATTTGTTGAAACTATCTATGCTAGGGGTGGGTTCGGTTTATATCGGTTTGGTTTTGAGCCCAAACTGAAAACCGAACCGAACTAAATTTCGGTTTGGTTTTCCATTTCCTTGAGTTCAAAATCGAAACCCGAACTGACTGTTCGGTTCGGTTCGGTCTGGTACAAGTTTAGTTTTTTTTTTTTTTTTAATAAAAATATTTAATAACGTTGTTTTTTCCCCTGCCTATTTGATAATTGTTGCTGGGCTTTTAGGCCCTTACCCAATTTTCTACTAACAAAAATTACTCCGATAGTTTAGTTCTACTCTGATAGTTTAGTTTTTTCTCTTTTTGCTGGCCTTTTAGACCCTTACTCACTTGATTTTCTACTTACAAAATTATTCTCCAAACTAGGAAGGAATTGAGGCCATTGGAGCCTTTTTGATATAATAAAAAAAATGAGCAAAACATTAACCACCACATAATTGAAAGACCCACATAATTAACCACCACATATTGAGTATGAAGTGAATGATTAGGCTTGCTGCATGTGGAATGGATGTCTTTAGTGGTCTTCTTGGAGTGCACATGGTTGAATCACCTGTTAAGTAAGTTTAGAAGATGTAAAACACCATACTCCAAGGACCAATAGTTTATAATACATGAGCAATGTGAATGATAAGCCCAAAAGAAATACTAATAATCTAATGAAGTAGTCAACAATATGAACAACAAGGATAAATGACAAATGGATAATTCACTGCTAGAAAGAAAGTTTGGTATTTTGATTGTGAGATAGAAATAATTGTTTTAAGCTGCTCATAAAAATGCTCAAATTCAAAATAGTTGTGGAAGGTGCATAAGCCTTGAAATTAGTAAATCTATACTGAAAATTGTGTAATATGTAGTTGATTGATTACAAGTTACATCAATCAAGTCTTTGGAAGTATGGATGAAGGATTTTAAGAGCACATATTTCTACATATATCTCAATTTTTCATCATTCAGATAAGTTCTCTTATAGTTTGCAAAGGCAAGCCAGTTGAGTTAGTTTTTCTTTTCTTGTTTTTTTTTTTCAGCCAAAGAATGTCAAACTAGCACTGAAACACAGCTCAAATTAACAACAACCAAAACATCAAATCATGTACATATCTGTTGCACAGCCCAGCAACCATTACATTATCAGATGCACTTGTTAAACAACTAAAAGGGATTGAAAACTCACCCAGCATTAAAAATAATAGGTGGTAGAAGGTATATAGAGAAAAGATCTTCACTGATACTAAAAGATGCAAATTTTTTCCTCCACTGATCAGAAGAATAACTACTCCAGTAGACACCCCTACCAAAAAAACAAAGTAAAACCAGTCAAAATATGCCCAAACTAGCATATACTTCAAAATTTCCTTTCTTGGTGTTCTTTTACACCAATATCAGTGCCCACTTCTACAACACTAAAGAAATCAAGTCCCAGAATGCACACACCAATGAGAAAAACCAAAGCAACCCAGAAAAGCACAAAAAAATGCAGATGAGTAGATTAACTAATGAAAAAAAAAAACACAAAAATCAAACAAGACAACAAAAAACACACCATATTTTGCATCATGAGATCAAGAAGAAAAAGATGCAAACTTTACCTGTGAAAGGAGCAATCAACCCAACCGAGCCTTTCATTTAGCACAACACCTCAGACCCATCATTAACAATCCCAGTAGCTCCATCTTCTCTGCCATGTTCAATAACCTATAAAATAATATCATCAATTGCAAATAATCATCACATAATTATGTAAATTCATAGATCAAGAAGAAAAAGATGCAAACTCTACTGTGAAACAATCAAGATTGGAGAAAATAAGGTAAAGAGTATTTGATAATGGATTTCACTACCTCGGAAGCTAATAATAGATATCTGACCACCGCTCTGTTCTTCGGCAATAGGCAGTAGGGCTGGATGGCTGGTCTTGTCCCCCAACACAGTGAGCAAATAAGCAGCGAACACCTTCATCTTTGCTTTCACAAATTACAAAGCTGTTAATATTAATCAGAATCAAATATGGAGAGACAGATCTATAGATATATACAGAGAGAGAGAGAGAGATAGAGTACTTAATGTTGATGATGATGATGCAGTTGATGAGGATGTCAAGATAAGGAGGTTTGAGCCAAGAGAGCTCCACAGAGAAAGAGAGAGCGTGGGATTTTGACGAAATGGGAGCAGAAGGATCTGTGGAGAGAGGAGAGGAACTGAAAATGACAAGGAAAGGCTCAGGAAGTCTGGAAGCTTTGAAGAGAGGAACTGAAAAATGTGGCTGTGCCCAGTGAGAAACTATTTATATCGGGACCTTAGGGTTTATTTTCTGACTTAATGGTAAAACAATGTCGCTTTGGCAACTGCAGTTTGGTTCTATTCGAGTTTTGACCCACAAAAACTGAAAACCGAACCGAACCGGTTCGGTTCAGTTTGGTTTTTTTCCATTTTGGTTCTACTATTTTCGGCTTCGGTTCGGCTTTCGGCTCGGTTTTTTTCAGTTTTTGGTTTCACGAATCCACCCCTAATATATGCCTAATTATGTGAGCTTTTGAGCCTATAAGAGTGCATAAAAATTTTGAATGCACTAGTTCTTTCATTGAGTGATCAATTCATTGTGCATGTAATTTAGAACTTGCTCCAAATCATTCGAAATTTTATATCAAAAGCATGAGTTGTCATTGGGGAAGACCAAGGCAATAGGAATCCACCATGACCAAATATCTTTTGTCCTTAATGTTAACAGTCCATTAGTTAGCCAATTTGAGCCTATGTAAATATGTGTTAGCCTTTTTATTTCTTTACCACCACAAATGTCTACCCTTTTAAACTTAAACACTTTTCCTACCCTTTCTAAGCCAAGTGGTAAGCAATGTAGTCCTAGTATTTTGGTGCTTGTAAATGGGATAGAGGAATTGTCAAAAGAATAAGTGTGAGGTGGGTAGAAGTTATTTGTGTGTCTTTGTAGCCAAGAAAAAATGGGTGACCCTAGAAGCATGTTAAAAGAAAAAAAAAAAATATATATATATATATATATATATACATATCAAAAGAATTATCCAAAGTTAATATGGACTAGGGTCACCAAAGAAAAAAAAAATTGAAAGAGTGTTGTGCAAAAATAGTGTGAATGAAAAAAAATATATACAAAAAGAGAGTGTGTGTTGGGGAATAAAAGTACTTAGTAGTTTCGTAGTTAGCTAGCTTGGGTTTGTGGCAAAAAGAAAAGAGAAGTTTACAAAGCACCTAGAGTCCAAAGTCTTAAAGGAACTCAACAAGAGAATTGCTTTTTAGGAGGCTTAAAATTTGTAATTTCTTTTCCCTTCATTTGTTTAAACCCTCACCTAAGCCCCATTACAACCAAAATAAAAGACCGCGTGATCCAAGAGAACTTATGCAGTGATCATGTGGAGAAAAGATGGAAGAGCAAGCCTATGGAAAGCATGTTAATTGAATTGCTTTTGAGTGCAAACACTAATCATTAAACACTTGAGTGAAAATGAGTAATATCCATGTGAGTTTGATGGTTAGACAAATGTGGTTTAAGTTAATGCCATGTGAATCATTTACGGTGGCACACATGACATATGCATTTAATATATTATGTTGAGCATGACTTTCCAAATCCAAGTATTAGCTTTGGATTTTGAAAATTTGGTTTCTAAACATGCTCAATTGAAAGTCATTCCACTAAGTCAAGATTCTATAAGGAAAGTGGTCAAATGACCAAGGATGCAAGAAAGCCATTTAGTTTGTTTGAGCTAGTTTAGTTTAGGGCTAAATACAAATTACTACCCTATGGTTTAGGTCCAAAATCAATTCAGTCCCTAAACTTCTAATTTCATCAAAAACACCCCTGCACTTTCAATTTTGATCTAATAGGTCCAATTTGTTAGTTTTTCGACAATTGAGTTATTTAACTTGTTAATGTGGCTCATATATGGCCTATATTTTATGATGTGGTGTCGATGTGGTCTGCATAGTCAATTTAGGAGTGAGTCCTACTATTAAAAATAAATAGTTTTTCAACAAATAATCCAACTATAACTTGAACCCATAACAGAATATTAACGAATTGGACATATTAGATCAAAATTGAAAGTGCAGGGGTGTTTTTGATGAAATTAGAAGTTCAGGTACTGAATTGATTTTGGACCTAAACCACATGGTACTAACTAGTATTTAGCCCTTTAGTTTATATTTTTGCTTGAGGACAAGCAAAGTGTAAGTGTGAGGTATTTTGTTAGGCCCATAATTACCTAATAATTATTCCCCTAATCTTGCACTTTTGCTTAACCTTTGTGTTTATTTATACATATTTATTATATTTTCCTCATCATGCTAGGAAATGATGGAGAAACTTGGAAATGTCCTAAAAGCTCAACTTTAGCACATTTTCCTAATCCGGTTAGGAGAAACAGAGCTAAGCAAGGAGGGAGGAGCAGCAGCCTGATCAATGAACTCCAAATGAGCTGAAATTTTACCGAGACATTTTAGACATCTTGAGGATCATTTCAATAGGGAAGGCCAATAGAAACGGTCCTCTAATACAGAAGTAGTCTTATCTCTGCCAAAATGACCAGCTAAACCACCAGCATGCATTTCCCAAACAATATAGTCACAAATAGATGTGCGAGGAAGATATAATTGGGTACCATGAAAAAGATAGCCATCACAAAGGATGAAGTCAATATGTTCTCGACGGTGCCTGGTGGAGACATCATGATAAATAGACCCAAAATCAGGACATGAAGCATAATCGGACTTCATGCGATCAAAACCCACCACGTGAACATTTAAGTCCTGTAAAACGCCCACAACACGACTAAGAGTATTTGCAGCCTTGTTATCAATACCGGGGCAATGACGAAGGACAAAGGTGAAGATTTGAAGATATTCTGCCTAGGCAACATGTTTTCTCATAACTTTACTTTGAGAATTAAGGTACTTAAGGGCTTGGTGGTCAATATAAAGGACAAATTCATTAGGTAGCATGTAGTACTGCCAATGGCGAAGAGCATGGACAATGGCATAGAATTCCTTGTCGTAAGTAGAATAACGCTGTCTAGCCTCATTAAGCTTTTCACTGAAGTAGGCGATGGGATGGCCTTCTTGACTCAAAACACCTCCAATGCCAATGCCGGAGGCTTCACAAGCACCTTCAAAAACCTTGGAAATATCAGGATGTCGTAAAAAGGGGCCTCCATCATTTTTTTCTTAATAGTGTCAAAGGCTTGAGCTGCGGCAGAGGACCAACAAAATTCTCCTTGTTTCAAGCAATCAGTGATGGACGCCATAATAGTACTAAACCCCGGGATAAAGCGGCGATAGAAAGAAACTAAACCATGGAAACTACGGGCCTTAGTAATAGTTCAAGGTGTAGGCCAGCACTAAATGGCAGCAACTTTTTCCATATCAGCACTATCACCGGCAGCAGAGATAATGAAACCTAAGAATAAGACATACGGTTATAAGAACGAACACTTCTTGAGGCTAGCATACAATTTTTCTTGATGAAGTCTGATGAATATTGTGCGAAGGTGCTCTAGATGCTCGTCACGAGTCTGACTGTAGATAAGGATACCATCAAAGTAGACTACCAAAAACTTGCCAATGTGGGGACGTAAAACATGGTTCAACTCTCATAAAGGTACTATGGGCGTTAGACATGCCAAAAGGCATAACTAACCATTCGTATAGGCCATTAGGTGTCTTAAATGTGGTCTTCCACTCATCACCCAAATGAATACAAATCTGATGGTAGCCTCTACGTAGATCAATTTTGGAGAACCACATAGAACTAGCCAAGTCATCAGCATATCATCAATCGTGGAATAGGAAATCGATCGATACTTGATGATAATTTTGTTGATGGCATGACTATCAACACATATTCGAAATATCCTTTTTAGGTGTTAGAAGAACTGGTACAGCACATGGACTAAAGCTATGTCAAATGAAACCTTTGTCCAAAAGACTCTGAATTTGCTTGTTTAACTCAACCTGTTCAGTAGGATTCATGCGATAATGAGCGAGGTTAGGAAGTTGTGAACCGAGAACAAGATCAATGGCATGGTGGATCTCCCACAGAGGTGGTAATTCATTAGGTAATTCATCTGGAACCACATCAGTAAAGTTATCCAACAGATGTTGAATATCCGAATCAGGTGAAGAATCAGGGTTAGGAATAAAACTTTCTTTTAAGACCAAGGCAAACATAAGACCAGACTCTTGACTTGTACGTGCAAACTCACCTAGGGTCAAAACATTGAGTTTGTGTGGCTCAGAAGGAGAGATAGATGGGGAAAGACGAGCTGCAGGTTTTGCGGGCCGTAAGGTAATAGTGGTGCCACCATGATGAAAAAAATACGTATTTTCTCACCCAAAATGATGGATATCGCGATCATAAATCCATGGGCGCCCTAGCAAAATATGAGCAACATCTATAAGAAGGACATCACAATAAACATCCTCATAATAAGATCCCAACTTCAGAGGAACAAGGCATCTTTCGGTAACAGGTAATTGTGTCTTGTCAACCCAAGCCACACGAAAAGGATGGGAGTGAGGTTCGGGAGTAAAATTCAATTTTGTGATGGCTGATTTAGAGACCACATTCATAGTACTACCCCCATCAATCACTAGCTTGGAAGGACAACCATTGCAGGGAACAAATGTATGGAAGATATTAGTACGTTTTTAGGCATCTGAGTCTAAAGGAACAGAGTAAATACAACGCATGACTTGTAATTGGGGATGTGGATCACCGTTAGTGTAGCAATCATCAAGATCAAGATCATAGACATCCTCCATTTGTGTTCAATAATTTCCTCATTAGCGACCACATGAAAATTCTCAGTTTCTATAGGAGCAAGGGTCAAAGTGCGTTGGGGGCAATGAGAAGCAATATGGCCCTTGGCATGACAATAATGGCACTCAATTTGGGGAGAAAAAGTTGAAGGAGCAGGGACCTTATTCACAGAGAATGGAGGGTGAGTACTGGCAGAAAAATTAGGAGGACGAAATGAGGAGGTAATGCCATGCTGTGTGACATGCGACATAGCGGAAGTAGTAGAAGAAGGAAGACTAGTAGATGGAACAGAGCATGTCATCTCTCACCACTACCATGCTATAAAAGGAAAGGGAAAGAAAATTGGACTCGTGTTTATTATTAGTGAGCCACATTACTGGATACGTGTTTATTATTAGTGAGCCACATTACTGGATAAGCAACAATTGCAGAAATAACTCCAATAACCAAACCTGATTTTCTTCTTTTCATTTATGAAAATATACAGACAGCCAGCGTACATGGTATTTCTCAGATTAAGGAACATACCAAGTATGAGTAAGAAATTGTGGTATGAAACAACAGTACTCTCACGGTTGTCAAGTCAAAGAGACTAATGAGCATCCGATTTTTGTCAAAGCTGTGTAGATGAAGCTTTTTCGTATACGAGTTGGCTAACAGAGACACAATAGTTCAGCTTGGCAATTCCTTATTATTCCTTCATATTTGAGAAAGTTAGCTGGTGGGAGAGCAGAGACTTTTCATCATTATCATCCAACTCAATGCTCTCGTTGTGCTGCATATTCTACGTCGATATGACTTTCATCTTTTCCATTCAACACTTTTAATTCTGAGACATTAAGTTGTGAATATTCTTGTCTTGATGCAGCACAACTAGTTTCCAGATGTTACATTTCTGATTCTAACAAAGCCTGCATTCTTGCCCGTTCCCGGTCTCTCGAGTATGTGCAGTAAAGGAACGAGTAGATTGAGACACAAGGTGTCATAGGAATTGCCATTGTAGTGAAAAGTGCCTTGGCAAGTGCTACAACATTCTCTCTATCTGTTTCAACCTCTACAGAGTCTGATGATCCTTTCGGAATTGGTTTGTAACCAAAAACGTGCTGAAACAAAATCCCAACAATTGGGAGAGCAAATGATGGTAAGATGGATTCGAAAGATTGATCTAGAGCATAGATGCTAGTACGAGACCCCTCAAGGACGATCTCTGCAAATATTGGACTGTATCCAGCTTAGATATTGAACAATATTCCCAAAAAAAAAGAGTTATATATGAGATCTCGTTACAATTAGCACAAAAATTATAATTGCACAAGCATCACATAAGTACATGAACAAGCTGCATCTGAAGTGTAACTCTAGTGAATATGATTTAACAACCTTAACTCATTAACACTAAAATTGAGAGTTCAAGCAAAGAGGTATAGTGTAGGGTGTACATAAGTGCATTTACTTGAGAATTCATGCCTACATTTGTTTCTGTCCATGACTTGATGCTAAGAGAGAGCATTTCGGTGTTTGCTAAAGAAAAATTGAAAGCAAAGATGAAGGAAGAACTATTTAGTTGAGATTAAGGGGCATATATACCGAACTAATCAAACTGTCAGGATGACAAACTTTTGAATAACTCAATGACCTGAGAAGATTTGAAATTATAATGTTGACACAACTTGTAAAGTTCACAAATCAACTTTTCCACATGAAGGACCTTTCTAACCTACTTATAAACAGTCCTCCGCAAGTGTTAATATTAGACTATTAGTATTACTAAAATATTGTTATTCCAGACTGCTAATTTTTTAGTCCAAAATAGAAAATCTGAAACAATTGATCAGTGTAATAAGTATGGAACTTTCTTTAGAGACCTACCAAACATAGTTAAAACAAACCTCTTCAAAAGTTAATTTGAACAAAGACTATAAGAAACTTATTCCAGACTCTACTTAATATTGTGCAAACAAGTGAAAAATCATTTGGCTACTATGCCAAGTATCAAACTCTTATTAACTGTTCCTTCAATTCAGTCACACTGTGACTTATGTTAGTACCTTATACGTAAATGGAAATTTACATAAACAATAACTGATGCTTGCAGATAAGATTTCCTAAGGTGGACAAGTGTATCTACTAAATTTGAAGGCATATGTCATGTGCAGAATGTTAGGGAAATTAATCCCTCCACCACGCAAGTACTACAAATAGAGATAGAAAGAAGAAATAAGCAACCCAAGAAGACAACAAGATTTAACGAGGTTCGGCCAATATTCTTGCCTACGTCCTCAGAGAGTTTCACCTTCACTAATGAGAGAATTACACAAGTACAAGATTACACCGCTCAAGTTTATGCCCAATCCAAGCCCTTGTACCCAAAAGGATAACCATTGTACACCCTCTCTCAACCTAGAAGATCACTCTACCCCAAGAGCTATTCCCACTCTTGAACACAACTCACTTTGCTTCTATACATGAAGACCCCTAGAGTTGCTCTTGACCTCTCCTTGTCCTCTCCTTGCTTGCTTCTACATAAGATTCATCTATTTATACCATTGATAGAAGTCTCTAGACTCACTTCATCAATGCTCATTCATGAATCAACCACCCATCTCCCACATTAACTCCCTAGGAAGACTAAAAGGTCAATAAATGAATTTAACTATGCATTTCTTCCCAATGCATGCACTTGACCATGCATTTATACCCAATGCATGCACTTGACCATGCACCAATTTTCCATGCATAAGTTGTCACCTTGAATGCACAAACCATCATTACCATGCATTCATGCCATGCAAAATATCTCCACTAAGGAGGGATAGGCACCAAACCTAACACAGAATTATGCAGTTATCCTACTCAATGACAGATTTCACTCTTTCTTTCTTCCCCACCCCATAACAAAATAGGAGGAACATTGAAAAGAAGAAAAGAAAAAAAAAACTTTGCAAAAACTATAAGGCAGAAAAAGGAGACTATGGAACAATGATACATACTTGTTAGTTGCCAGAGCATTCCAGGAAGTGAACCATCCCATGATGAAGAATTCCAGCCCATGCATGAGTCCGGTGGATTGGTCATCAGGCAACCCCAGCAGCAAAAGAACTGCAAAAAGGAATGGCTTATCCTGCACTTATCTGTGAAAGAACTATCCTCCCAGCATTGGGAAACGATTTTGCTAGGACATCCCCGGCCCATTTTTCCTCAAAAAAGATTTCCAAGTGAGGCGTGGATTATAAATATGGTCCAAAGAACTGCCGTTCTTTGTGGGAGAAGCCAATAAGCTCCAACCACAAAGGAGCAAATGACAAACAACCTGACCAGGGGAATGATCCAAAGACACCCTGAGCAATGAGTATTTGAAAAGTTGGGGTTTTGATAACTGACTTGGATTCTTTAATCAGGTTCTTTACTTCTTCTGAAAAAGTATGTGGCATTTCATCTTTAGCTCTACCATTGCTCTCTATATAGTGCGGATCATTAGCAAAGAGGCGAACCAATATACCGACTATGACACTAATGAGCCCAACCAGATGGAATGCAATTCTCCAACCATCTTTACCCATTACTGAAGTGGAAGCTATTAGTACAGAAAAAAGACCATCTATTATGGAGCCTAGATTTCCTGTTAGTTGTAACCATGCAAATGTTGTACCACGGTTGTTATCATCTATTGAGTCAGCAACAAGTGACTGAATGGCAGGAATGACTATGACAATTCCAATACCATTTAAACCTCTTGAAATAGCAACCTAATAACCAAATTAGACAACTAAATGTTGAATTATAATCTGGAATCAAGTAAATGAAACAGGTACTTAGGTCAGAATAGTAGAGTTTAAAATACGAATACAACCAATGCAACGTACTGTGTACATGAAGAAGCCAATGAGAAAAGTAGAGGCAGCCCATAGAAAGATAAGCACCAAGAGCAATGACATGGGCTCGGTTGTGACGCATAGGAAGATAAGTAGCAAGTGGGTAGTAGGAGGATTGGACAATGGATCTGAACAGAGTCAGAGAGCCCAACCTAGTTGGGTTTGTGTGAAGAGAGGCTCCTACTTCTTTATAGACTCTATGCAAAAAGGACTCATCAGCTCGCTGCATAATACTGGCTAGATTGACCAGCACTAGCGTCATAGTCTCTGGTTTCATTTTCATGGCTATCTCTGTTTGCACTGAAAACAAAGGACTCTGCCAAAGACCAAAACAGAGGAAGATGAATAAGTATTTTGGAGAAGAGGAGAGGTCACATTTTTGGTTAACTTGGAACGAGGTTGATGTGGGACCGAGTAGATTTGGGAAGTTTTACACGTGTAAGGTTGGGGTTTGATGGGTTTATGGTAGAGAGGTAGGGATTTGGAGCTTGCATGTTGTTATTGAGACCAATATGGAAATAGTAAGAGCAAGTTCACCCGTTGGGTAATTAGGTCAAAGTTATTGGGTAAAGACATTATTCACTGCCATTGGACATGTGTTTCCACGAGTTCTGTTTCTTAACCGGTCAGTTACCATTCATTGAATTTTTTATTAGTTTATTTATTGTAAAATTGAAAATATATTTGATGTAAATAGATGGTAATAATGGACATTTACGGATAAACAATGCAGAGCAGATGGCAACAAGGATTAAAGAGCAGCTTGATCATGAAAAGGAAAAATTTGGTTTGCTACAAATCTAGCGTTCAGTGTCAGAATTGTGATTGCTGTACCTTTTTGCAAAGCGATGAGTAGGCTTTTTTCAGGCTTTCAGGATCGTTTGGGGCCTCAAAATAGTAATATTATTCAGAATTTTCGGTGGATAAATTATGAGCCACCTACATTTACCGACAATTTTTCTTGATATGAGTGAAGCTATCATCAACAATTTTTTTGAAAATATCTGAAAACCACCGACAATTTTGAACGAATCAGATTTTTTGCATACTATTTAATCTAACAGTTATTGTCAATGTAATCTTATCTAAGATTTTGGATAAGATTACGAATGTCAATGTCTTGACACATGTCTTAGTTGGAGGATCATGTTTGATGTGAAAAATGTCAATAAATTGAGGAAATAATAACACTCCATTCACACACAATCTGATCTTCATCAATCTCCTCCTTTTTCATATCTCTAGAGTTACACATTTCCTATCCTTCCCTTATTTCAATGAAGAGGTTGTGGGCTAAGATTCGATAGTCTCGAGCTGAAGAATATCAAGAGATGCGTGCGACTAATGCCATTGTGAAATGTCTCTTTTCGCATAACCATTTGCACGCGTATACACTCTAGTTGATTTTCCTCTTCGAGACTTCGAGCAAATTCCTTATCGAGTTTTTTCTTGACAGCTGTGACCTCTTTTTGGTTGCTCGCTAGACTATCGACAGCGGTTGACAAATAGGACTTCCCTCTTTGGCTGCCTTCTTTCCTTTCCGAATTTTTTTTTCGCAGCCTTCCTTGCTTGAGGCATCACCAAAGGATCTACAGTTTCACCAGCAATTACTTCATCTACATCCATGTCCAAGTTGATGGGAGAATTATCAACAGGTGGTTGTGTGTGCTTCTGTTGACTTCCTTCATTTGATGTTCCTCTGGTTGTATGGCTAGGGATGTCTCTAAATTGTTGAAAGCCTTTCACAACCTTGTAACATTCAAGACTCTGAAAATTGTATTTTTTTTCTCTTCCCTTTTCTCTCCATCCCGACATGCCACAATTTATGTGTTTCATCAATCTATGTTATTTAAAAAAGAATAAAAAAATTCAATTAGTACAAATATAAACGCCATAATAATTAACTAACTATTATCAAGTAATAATTTTAATTACAATGTATCAAAAAATTAAATTATTTATCAACAAATGCATACCTCATCAACCGCATTCGAACCTCTCTTGTACCAATTACGAGCTTGCCTTAATGTACAATGCCACTCATAGAGTTCTATCTTCAAATTTTTCCACCTCCCCACAAAAGCTGAAGTTGTTTGGACCTTTCCACTCCAATTTGCGGCATAGTGTTGCTTCACGCCCTTCCATAGATCGGTTTTCTTTCGATCTTTACCCAAGACGGGATTTTGGCTAGCTTATTTCCAAGACTTGCACAATTGAATGTCCTCCTCATTAGCCCATCTCGTCCTAGATTTAGCATTTTCATCTACGCCTTTTACACCTTCTTCACCATGTGTGGCCATATTGGAATAAAAAAAAAATGGAAGTTGAAAGCTATAGGAAGAGGAGGAAGAACAACTTTGTCTAACTATGAAAGATTTTTTTTTTTTTTTTTTTTTTTTTAGAATTTTTTTTGTTATCGTTACATATATATTCATACATATTAATCACAAATCATCAGATCTGCATATTAATTGAAACCAACGGCCTAGATTAATTGACCTTTGGTTTTACAATTCGAAACCAGCCAACGGCTATCTTCCACGTCAACACCTCCTATCCTATTCATTGTCGCTACACGACAAAATACTGCTGCAGAACGCGCTTGACTTTTTCGGCGCTACGCGACAAGCATTTGGCCTCCACACTCCATCTTCATCACGTCTCTCTTTTCACCCAGGAGGATGACGTCACCCAAGATAGGTATTGGGCCGAGCTGGCAACCGGCACTAGGTCAAGAAATTTGTCAAGGGCTTGGCTTATTTCTTGGCCTGGGTCACGAAAGGCCTAGGTCTGACCAGTTAGAATCCCATTGGTGGAAGATGGTTTTTGGGAAATCATGGTCACCATCTCACCAATCCTAGGTGGAGATCGGCCAAACCATCACCGCCGAACATGCTCTAATAGGTTGCGTTTTATGGAAGGAAAGGAGGAAGTTTTGCATGCAAGAAGTTTGTGATCTGTTTATTACACTTTAATTTGTCTTAATTTACCTTAATTTGTGCTAATCGAGTTTAAGTTTATACTTGAGAAAACTTATGGGATGATAAGGCATTGAGCAACACTCTTTGAGTTGGCCTCATGGCCTGTGTGACACGTTATAAAAGAGAGTTGTAAAGAATTACAAGTGTCACACTCTTTAGTAAAACATGACTGTCATCGTTGGTTGCGGTGAGAAACGAGAAATAGCACAGTAGCTTTATGAAGGATGAGATCATCTCTCCTTCAAGTTTTTCAATTTTCTTTTTAATAAAAAAAAGTATAGATATACTATTATTAAGAGAACTCATTTTGTTAGTCAAAATGGGCGTGAAAATGTATAAAGCTCCCACACCATATATTAGTTTCGAATAATTTTTAATATTTGAAGGTTATTACAGTAAATAACAAAATACTAACCAAAACAATTAAAAAAAATATTAAATAACTACTTATCTGCAGATATTTTTCCATTAACTCAACCTGTACGTACATAACTTCCCACTACCATCATCTCTAAATAACTTTGCACTATTCTCATTTGTAACGTCCCCTTTTTCTCTCTTTTCAACTAACTAACAAGACATAAATATTATATTTATAATTTATACATTTTAAAAGAAAAAGATTAAAACTGAAAATCTGCTTTACGCATATGTAGGCAAGACTAGTATATATTAAGAATGCTCAAGGATTGGATTTCACTCCTAGTTTAGGTCCACAATCTTTGTCATCCCTTGTAGTAAGGATGTGTGTCACTCGTGTTCTTTGTAAATTGATTTTCAAATTGCTTGCTAATCGGTTGAAACAAGGACTTCCGGAGTTGGTGATGGGGAGAATATCAGTGCTTTTGTCACTAATCGATTAATTCGTGACAATGTTACCACCTAGGCATTGAAGGACCTTTCCCCATTATTTTACCAACCCTGGATATTGATCGAAGGAACACACTTTCATAACTCGTAAATTCTTCGATTACTTTTCCATTTACAAATAGTTCCAGAGCTCCAGTTTATCTTCGATCAACATAAGGCTGGTCCAAGTGTCCAACCAAAAGACAGAATAAGATACAAAAACAATGAATGAGAGTTTCACTTTATACATGAAAAATCAAAAGTTGCGTGTATATTCTCACGCCCTCCTCAAAGAAAATGAAAACAATCGACCTTTAGGGACGTACCACTTAATTCCTTGTTCAGAATTCTCACCGACCACCAACATTATTTTTAGACATAGAATGAATGGCATTAGGAGGTGATTGCCCCATTATGCTTGTACTTGCTGATGAGTTGTTGAAGCTAAAATCAGTTCCTCTAGTCGTCATATCAGTCCCGTTGGTGACAATACTTACACCGTCCAGTTTTGTTAGGCTGGTGACTGTACTTAAATCATCAAATTTCCAGTCTGTCAAGTAACTGGGCTTTGAAGTTACTGTTGTCACTTCCATATCTCCTGAAAGCATTCCCACTACACGGGACATGGATGGTCGTAGCATTGGTGATGTTTGAGTGCACAAAAGTCCTATTTTGATTATTCGTTGTGCTTCTTCCTCATTGAATTCAGATAATCTAGAGTCCACCAGTTCAACTGCCCATCTGTTTTCATGCAATTGCCAAGCCTACAAAGCAAGAACACAATAGTATCATTAAAAATGAAACATATGCAGAATATAACTAAAAGGCATATAATGATCAACCTGTGTTTCAAGGAGTGCTTTTAAAATCATAAAGCAATGAACACATCAAGAGTCAAAAACTGAAAAACACTTGGAACATTTGTGGCAAGGAAGGATAGACAGGGAGGACAAAAAACAAAGTTTTTACCCATTCGAGAAGATAAGTCATTTCTTCACCCAAACTCGGATCAGAATTTGGCCTACCACTAACAATTTCAAGAGCCAGAACACCAAAGGCAAAGACATCAGTCTTCTCGGTAAGGTGTCCACGCATGGCATATTCAGGTGCAAGATACCCACTGTATCATTGACAATAGCATAACATGTTTGTAAGACAAAAAGGGAATGGAAAACTAATATTTGACAAGAAAATAAGGTGACCGAATCTTGTAAGATCTTACATTGTTCCTGCAACATGGGTACTTATGTGGGTCTTTTTCTCATCAAAAAGCTTAGCCAAACCAAAATCCGATATCTTGGGGATGAGATTAGTGTCAAGCAGAATATTACTGGCCTTCACATCTCTGTGTACAATTCGAACCCTTGATTCTTCATGAAGATAAGTTAAACCTCTAGCTATGCCCAAGCATATATTAAAACGTGTTGACCAATCAAGATTTAAACATCTCTCTCCTGATTCATGCAATCCATAATAACAAATTCTTTTAGTGCTTTGTATTATATCACGCATAATGCATAATAAATTAACAGTCTTATTCTCATACCAAATAATGCTTGATCAAGACTGTTGTTCTCCAGATACTCATAGACAAGGAGCCTTTTAACACCCTCAGTGCAGAATCCATACAACTTTACCAGGTTATTGTGTTGCACAGCAGATATAGTGGCAATCTCAGTTACAAACTGGTTCTTTCCTTGGTGGGATGCTGCAGACAATTGCTTCACAGCAATTACTCTTCCATCACTAAGTGTTCCCTATCAATCAAAATATTATGAAAAAAAAAGTTTAGCAAGATTATTATATGCACATTGTCCAGTATCTGTAGTGAAAACGCAAGTTTAGCAACTAAAGAGTTCGATGGGTTGAATATTGTAATGTTTTAGGATGTCATGATGAGTTTGTCATGGTCTACATTCAAGCATATGAACTAGGTATGTAGAAGTGCAACTCCTGTATCGACTAGTAAACATTAACACATGGATCCTCTTTTATTAGAATAATAACTTACTCTATAGACAGGTCCAAATCCTCCCTCCCCAAGCTTATGAGCTTCATCAAAGTCGTTTGTAGCTGTCTTTAGTTCAGGATAACCGAAAGTAAGTGGTCCAACATCTATCCCATACAGCTCTGCAAATTTAACATAACACACTGTTATGTTTGTAACTGTAAGCCTGTTCTTCAGCCAATCAGTTTCCCTTTTCCCTTTTTTCTTTTTTGTTTTCAGTTAACCATGAAGTATGCATCTACTGAAACACGCTATATGTATCTGACATACAAAGAGTTTGCAATGAAAAAATTAAAAAAAAGTTGAACTACGTAGTGATATAGAACAATGGATTCACTAAAACCAAATGATGCAGAACATGGACAGAAATTGAAAGAGAACAAGGGCAATAAAAAGAAGATAATAGATAAAAATTTCAAGAAGAGCAACAGAAAAATAAGTGAACTTGTGAATATTGGAAATCTTCTTCGCTTAATGATCAAAGCCTCAAGTTACTATTACTAAATAAATAGTAAATTCAAAAATTCTAGTCCTAGATAAAAACAAAATAGGTTGAACTTCATTTATGAGCATCTATAGCAAACATAAAATTTAATTGCAATTGCCACAGACTAATGACAGATTTCGTTGAACAAGAAAAGAAGTAGCAGTTTACCTTCGTCATCATCAGGGTCAGACCTTTTTCTTCTTTGAATAAGATAAAAAGCCACAAACAACAGAACCAAAAGTACTCCACCACCCACAACAATCCCAACAATCAGCCCAGTTCTATTCTTCTTACTAATTGGAAGGCTGTTACTGACAGTAGGTATGAAATCTGTACAAAATCTCTTTATTTGATTATGTGAAACCACTTCTGAAAACATCTGAACCTAAACATGCTAAATTGCATCTCAAATTTCCACATTATATTACCCGGTGTAGCACTGATGGCTGCAATAGCAGGTCCATAAGTACCCCGCTCAGGTATACAGCAAGTCCCCTTTCCAGCCCAAAAGAGATGGATTTCAAGGTAGTTCTCCGAAACATGAGCCGTGTATGGCTTCTGAACAGCTCCGAAAGATGACATACCTGCCTCCTTTAGTATATCAAAATCCTTTGATACCAGAATGCCCTGAAAAGTAATAAAGGAGGTTATTAAGTTTGCTTAGTATAAGAGAGTACAGTGATGCTTGATTCACTATAGTTTACCATAGAGATTGGCATATTTAAGATTTGAAATGACTTTGAATTATCGAGGTTTCAGAAATTAATTGAGATGCAAAAGGTAGTCAAAAGGTTATTGTAGTGGTAATGAACTAAACTTCGGGGCTAAAGAAGACATACGTGGTGATTATTGGCAATAGATGGGGAGTGAAGACCATATCAAGTAAGAGCTTGAGTAATTGCGTGCTGATTACTTTTGGATCTACTCCATATATCCATCAGATTTTAAAATGACAGATATAATTGATTTGTTATAGACACTTGGTCTAATTTATTCAATTCAACAATTTAATATACCAAGAGAACCCCAAGCCAACTTCACTAATTCAAAAAGGAAAAGTTATCATAAGAGCTCATAACATGGTTTTATATATGAATGAAAAGTTTAAGATAATACAGACCTGGATATAAATATCAAAAAGACGTCTCCCAAGAAATTTCCCGGTAGTAGCAGCCAGAATGACATGTTCTGCAAACTTGAGGTTCACGGTGTAGTTACCATTCTCAAGCCCCAAGCCAAAGTATCTAATTGATGAAGCAGAGAGCCTTGCAGTCTGGAATAGCACAGAATCAAAAGTATTTGTGAATTGAGATAAGGAGAAACTTGTATACTGAGCATTGGTACTGCCAGCGAAATATCCGACATTGCTAACTCCCCATCTGGTTGTGCCAGTCACAAAATATGAAGCTGGTCCAAGGGGCTCATTTTCCTTCTCATACACAATCCCATCGGACGAAGACGTAATCTCAGGTCCTCCACAATTAATCCCAAAATTATAATCTGCAGAAAGATGCAAGAGCACATATCAGAGAATGGTCACAAAGGCATTTTAACTTACAATAACAATGGTTAAGGCTTCTACCATACTTACAGATTCCAGGGCCACGATTGCAAGGAAAGTTTCTTTGAAGGCAAGCCAACCCTGAAGGAAGGCCACTGAAATAATAAATAAGTAAACACCGAAATGAGTATGGCAGTTAATTTCTGGGTAGCAAGAAATGACCAGATTCTCAGGCCCCCAATTTTCTCACCATGAATAGCTTAATGTGAAATGTGCTCTACAATTAGTCCAAAAGGAAAAGAGAAATATTATTTATAGCTATGAGTTCTTGTCTACAATAATTACGTATGCTAATCATTGAGTGGTTGATACTCATGTCGCTTCTCATGGGAGGGCAAGGGACAAGGGAAGGTTTGGTTAGATGCTAGGTCTGATTTTATATTCTATATTAGTAGAGATTGTATTTCTTAGTGATGACCAAGAAATTGATTTCTAGCTTCCGCATTTTGATATTGGTGCAACACATATCTGGTACTTAGATATGATGATCATTGGATTGGTAGCGGGAACCTGAATTACAATAGAAAAAATTTGATTTTGAGGTGCAGCCTGACAGAGAGGTATTACAATAGTAGCCTCAGTTGCTATACTTAAGAACCAACACAATGACAGGCATATATTGTAAGTGAGATGCAACTCTCACATCCCTTATCAAAATGTCCAAAACACCTGCTCAGAGGTAAAGGAATCACCTGCTCTGTAAACTTTCTATGCTGAAGTTGTTGGCAACTAAATTACTGCAAAATACACCCAATTGTCAATGTTAATTTCATCTAATAAAGGGACATTAGATACTTATGAAGGAAGCCCATCCTGCCAACCAAAAAGAAATCTGTATACTTGGACAAAATATCACTAACGAACTAGCAAATCATAATATAAGGAGAGTAAACAGTCATTAAACTAGAAGCCTTTTAACTGATAGAATAAAAATTTTGCCTAACAGAAACGTAAAAAAAGCTAAATAAATAGTGGACTATGAAGACATACAGCTGTAATTTTTCTTCTTTGACCCAAGAAGGAATGCTCCCATCTAGATAATTGTACGACAAATCTCTGCATACATATCATGACAAAAAACATCAAATACCATAGTTCATAAATTTTAATATAACAATACATACTGCTATCATTATCAAACTTCAGCATATGTCACATGATATTAATACTTTGATATATGATTTGCATCATGATAAGTTGAATATAAAACCTCATTTTCTCCATATGTCCCCCTGAATCCACTAGATTATATTTGAGGCTTTTGCTGGAATAGGAGTCCACATCATGAAGAGAAACAATTTGACTGAGCAAGAGAATATGCTGTAGGACTAAGAATAAGGTCCAAACAATCTTGAAGGAAAAACAATATCAAAAATGTTTTAAGATTTTTATAAAGAATACATGACAACCTCCTATCAATAAAGGCATTGAAGGGACAAAGTTCTCCGATTTAAGCTGTAACTGCCATTGCTACTTTACTATTTCATCATGCAGTTATGATTATTCTACTTGTGAGAAAAACTGTTCGCTACTTAATGTAGCTAACTGCATATCAATCTGTAGTTCTAGGTAATTAGTTGCTTGGTTGTAGGCATTTAGTATAATTAATCCACTCAAAAGAAATCTTCATACTATGTATCAAGGTCACTGTCAAAGTTAAGTGGAGCATTCAGAATCCTTCAAGTTCAGGAAGTGTGCGATTCAGGTAAAATCATCGCAATCTGTTCATTGACACAGAGATGACTTATTCAAGGGGTGTGATTTTGGCACTCCACCTTTCAACATATTTTACCACTTGCACTCAACTTTAAGCCCCTTAGAAGTGGAGTTAAACTGTGAAATTGGATTGCCAAAACCACTACCCTTAGTTAATGGAAACCAAATATATCAGAAAGCTCGAGTTTAATGCACTAAGATCTGTAGTATATATGCTGAAAACTTACATATTGAGAAGAGATGCTGTCTTATACTTGGGAAGGGTGCCATTCAACTTATTGTTTCCAAGAAACCTAATTATAAAGACAGAAATACATGCCTCAATACTAAATGACTACATTTGGGTGGTGTATAAAACAATCAAGAGGGATTGGTGTATTACAAGATGGAGAGAGAACTCAAATTAAAGAGTGAGTCTGGTATCTGTCCAGTTAAATTGTTGAAGCTCAAATCCCTGGGGGAGGCAAGAATATAAATCAGTTACATGCTTTAAGTCAATAAGAAGCAGTGGTAAAAATTCCTATAAGAAAAAAAGAAAAAGAAAAAAAAGAAACCATAATCATCATTCATCTAAAACTGGTTGGATGCAATTGAATGGAAATTACTCTATTTAGCCTTGTATGCATTACAGTCATGTTAGAGAAGAGGATAATGTTGCAATTAAGAAGTTGTATTGGTTTCCTTCTGTATTTAAAAAGAAATACAAAAAAAGTATTAAAAAAAAAATTCCAGTTTTGGTAATTTGGGTTTTCTCAACATCTATGGTCACCAATCACCAAGAAAAACTTACAGCTGCGACAAACTTTGGTATACTCCAAAATCGGAAGGAATTGAATCAGAAATATTGTTATTCCTCAGCTCTCTGCAGGATGTGAAACGAAATTGCCATGATAAGTTTCATAAGGAAAACAAACAAGAAGACAGAAGTATGATCCCGATGTTGTGATAGATTCAAATATAAGTGAGAAATATTTTCCTTACAAGATATTTAGAGCCTTCATATTCTCAATAAATGCAAGAGAAGAGCTCCCATTGGCATTCGACAAATCACTAATGCGTCTGATATTACATCAGACAGCAAATGGTAAGCTTTTTAGATGAAAAAATAAACAGAAAGTGACAAGTAGATCTAGATACTCACAGCTCTTTCATAGAAGTCAGATTGGAAAATGCAAATGGTATAGGACCTTCGAAAGAGTTTCCTTGAAACCTCCTAAAGTAAAATATAGTTTAAAACCATAGAGCCTAACTAAAGGATGAAAATATTGTCAATAAACTGCAACTAAACAAAAGTAGTATTCATTTACAGTATCTTACAAGGTAGTAAGCTTCGACCAATTCCCTACGAAGTCTGGTATCCTGCCTGAGAGTTCAACGTTTCTAGCCGAACTGCAACAAGCAGTTGTATAAATCTCTTATATGTATAAACAATAAACTATAAACCTTCATCATATCAATTAATGCTTTTTTCATTTCTGGAAAATAAACACATTCATAAAGCTCTTACAAAATCTCCAAGTTCTGTAGATCAGCAAATGTTGGTGGAATCTCACCGCTAACTCCACAACTATCAACGTAACTGCCAACGTAAACAATAATTAATTGTCATAAACATATTGCTACCTTATGTCCTTTAGTAAATTGACACCAAGCAGTCATTAGAGAACAGATGAATGTTCAAAGTAAATTACTAAAATATGGTAATAGACTGATAATGTAAATAATAGTTGTATCAGTTCCGATTTTGATGATTTTGTACCTATACATCTGCATATACCCACAGTTCACTATCCATTCGCATATAACCAACAAAACTGAGGTTAGAAAAGTTTTGTATGTAGGATCATTTCAAAACACCCACCTGATACCCTCATGCCAAAGCTCTGAAATAGAAATGAACAACATATCAAACTTACAGCTGTTGTAATTTGAATAAATTCCCTAGCTCAGATGGCAGAGAACCCGAAAAGTTGTTTCTCCCAAAAGCCCTACAAAAGTGACAAGTAATTTCCAATTGATATTACTCTTTGGTGCAGATAATCAAGATTAAGTGCAAGCAGGTATATGACAATAAGACTTGTTTGAATCAAGCAATACAAAGACAACATTGAATAGGGAGACTACTAAATGGGACTATATTGGAAACACGTCTTAATATCTGAAATAAAGAAGATATATATAAAGAAAGCAGTCATATACATCAAGGTTTTTGCTTTAAATAAGAGTCCACCTGATCAAACTGTCATATAAAGCTAAGTTCTCTTGTTTTGAATCACACATTCAAACAAAGTCCCCCTAATCAGTGGTCTGAGGCTCCCAAATGAGAAAACTTACAATGATCTCAGTTCAGTAAGTTGTCCAAGTTCTTTTGGTATCTCGCCTGATAAATCGTTGATGCCAATAGTACTGGAAATTAAAATCAAATAAATGATCATGAACACCAAAATAAATCCATTGAATATAGCATTCAAATAAAATGGTTTAGATGTGCATACAAGTATTGCAAGCCAGTTAGATTTGCAATGGCTGCAGAGAGAGGTCCTGTCAGGTAATTCCTTTCCAAATTCCTACAATACATGGGAGAAATATCACAAATTGGGTAACTAAACTGAGTCCAACTCAAGTACAGGAGTTCAGAGAAAGCATACAGATTGGTGAGGGAAGTCAAACTCCATAACTCGTCTGGAATTGCACCAACAACTTCCAAGTCCTGAACTTTCCTGCAAATTCAAATTATGTAAAGCTAAAAAATTGAAGTTCTAGGGAGCGGCACTGAATCAGAAATGAGAGATTGGAAGAGTGAATTACAGTTTGGTAATGTGGCAAATGGTGCCGGATTGATAAGAGCAGTCACATATGATGAAGGGGTTGTAAGCGGGGTCATCAAATTTGGTGGAGTGACTGGTGGAGTCTATGGCAGCTCCACTGCATGGGTCTCCGGTTGTGTTCCATTGCTTTGGATCGGCCCGAATCTTCCATTTCTCAAACACTGAATTCAAAACTCTTGCTGCAACACCAATTACAAGGATTGAAACCTTTATGTTATAAACACAAAAACCTCAATTTGCCAAACCAACCAAATAAAAAAAAAAAAAGGACTGCGCCAAACATATGAGTTTTCCATCAAAAAAATGGGTAACAGAAGGTCAGAAGCTTTGGGCGGGGAAAAGAGGTTAGCAAAGTCGTGATAGATGAAGTGACGAGATTGTCCTGGACCATTTATATGGGTTCTTTTTTCATGCATAGAAGTTATTGTTGTGAACTTATGAAGTTGATGACAGTCACTTTTAGCCCCTCTTCTGTAACAAGAAAATAAAAAAAGCTGTCATTAGAAAGATTTAGAAACCTTGAGATGGGTCAGTGCTGGCATTAGTAGCTTGAGGTTGCGGAGCAGGAGCAGGAGTAGAAACTTGAGCTTGTGCTACACCAGAGATGCACAAAAATAAGACCAAAACTGATGGGGAGGCACTTCCTGACATGCTTGATTGATAACAGAAGGACACAATGAAAGTGGGTTCAGAGAGGGATCAAAGTAGCAACAAAGTTGAAGAAGAGTCGAAAGACGCACGCTTTTGACTATTTGAGCTGACAGACATGATGTGTACTTATAAAATAAAAAAAGAGAGAGACTTGATCTATACCGTACAAAGACTTGTTCTTCAGGTTGACCTGTCACCAGGTGAACATCTGTCCATTCGAAAAGGAGTGATTCTAGAAGTACCAAACTCTTCTAAGCGAGCATCGAGTGCGACATGGACGCCCGCGACCGGGGACCAAGGATGACAAAGCCAGAGGACAACCTCATATCGATCAGTTAGACCTTCTCCGACGGAGTGGTGGAAATCCAACGAATAGTTTTGACAGCCCAAACTCTCCTCCAACCCATATCTCATTTACACGTGAAATGTGACATAAAAGCTTTCCCCTGTCAAATTTGACGGCTTGAACTCTTATGGTCATTTTTTTTTTTTATTGTTTCACCGTCTTTCCTTCTCGCCTCTCTCTTCCTACATCTCACACAAAACATAGAAATTCCACACAAAGAAACAATCTTCCTTCAAAATTTCTTCTCTGTTCTTGAATATCATGAACATGGATTGAAAATTTTTCAGATTCGTCTTCAGATGCTGCAAATGAGGAATTTTGGAATCTTGCTGATTTATCAACAGATGAAGAATCGATGAATTAGCAGATTATTGCTCTACAAGAGAATGGAAGGAGAAGGCGTACTGGTTTCGACCTTGTGGTCACCAATGCCCAGACCAATGAAAGTTGGTTCGATTTAGTTTTAGTTATTCCCTTCTTAACTTATTTTCTAACTGAAATATGGGTCCTGGGAGTGTGAGTTGATTGGTAATTTATGATTTTGGGGTTTTCAAAACTAGTTTTGGGGTTGTCTTAAATTTTGAGTGATCTTCGGTAGTTATATACTGATCTAGATTTCAAGAAGGATGTTATATTGCTACAATGCAGTTCACAATTAGGTCACTAGTTGCCACCATGTGTCTTGAATTTAGAGTGACTTCATATGGATGTCTTCACAATTTTTATTGAATGAACAATGTTTTGTTGGCTGGTACAGAATGTACAAAATTTGGCTATCAAAACTTTAGCGGTGAGTTGGATCATTCTTAGAGGGGACAGGTTCTGTGAGATTGAAATCTGGGTTATGCGAAATGGTTAATCTGACTTTAACTTCCTAGGAAACGCATTTTGGTTGCTCAAATGCAGCAGATATATGCCTCCCGAATATGTGATGCATGGACATTTTTCTGTTCAATCTGATGTCTATAGTTTTGGCGTGTTGAATTTGGAGATAAATAGGCGTGTTCAATCTGATGTCTATAGTGGACAGAAAAATAGTTGCTTTGCTCATTGAGAGAATGTGGAGACTCTTCCAAGCTATGTACTCTTCCAAGTTATGTAAGTGAAGTGATACATATATAGTTTTGGTGACGAGCAAGAAAATTCCGTCTCTGACTTTATATATAATGCACAAATCAATGCAGGCATGGAAAAGCTGGAGGGAAGGGAAACCTTCAAATGTGACAGATCCCACATTGAAGAATGGTTCAAGGACTGAAATAATGAGATGCGTACACATTGGACTGTTATGTGTGCAAGAAAATCTAGCTGATAAACCAACCATGGCTTCAGTTATCCTCGTGTTGAATAGCTACTCTCTCAGTCTCCCAGTACCCTTAAAACCAGCATTTTTAATGTATAGTAGCGTCGGATCCAGGAGAAACTTTGTCTCTCTCGAAGTAACCGAAAATGATGATGCTTCATTAATCACTGAAGTAAATCCTCGCTAGAGCTTGAAGATTGATCAATATAACAGCACTTTTTCGATCATAATGTAATTTAATAAGCATCCAGTCGTTTGATTCACTTTGGTACTGAACAGGGCGATTCATTCATTTATTGTCTAGATACGTGCTTAAATAGACCTTTGGTATAGACATTAATCAAAAAAGAGGGCAAAGTCGACTGCTATTCTGTTGCTTTAAATTGGTTTTGCAGTGGCTCTCATTTGTTTATTAACTTTTTTGGTACCACTTTAACTAGTTCAGTTTGATGGGATTTGGCTCCTCCTTTTGTTATTTCGAATTATAATAGTGACGGTTTAGTTCTTCCTCAATTTCATTTTCTTTAGCTAGTTGTATGTTGTGTTTCTATTATGAAGGTTTTGGCTTCGTCTCCCTCTTTCGGTTTCAAAAAGTAACTCACCTAAGGGACTATGAGGGATAAGTGAATCTGACGGCTGAAAATAAATGTACAGTTTTAAGTTGTTATAATTTCTGCTTTTATATTTAATACATGTGGTTTAGATGCATTTGTTCCTCACAATCCCTTAAAACTGTCCCTTAGGTGAGCAAATCTGTTACAATCAAATCAAAATTTGAAGAAGCTTCGTTTCCTTAGTTTTTTTTTTTTTTTTTTTTTTGACAAGCGTTAGCCTTTTCTTTTAGAAGTTTCCTATTTTCCTTCATTTACAGGGTTATGGACCAAGATTATGCATTAGCACAGAAACCACGAACTTAGGCAAAGAAAAGGAAGAACGTACAAAAGAAAGTCATCGTTCCACAAAAACACTACAATTTCAATCCATGGATTATTCTTCGTTTTCTTTTCTTCCCAAAGATCAAGTCTTGAAAAAGACCTCACTATTCGTCTGTTCGTAGTCCCGTGAATTCCGTCTCCATCAACATTATGGAACAAAGTTTACTTGTTTTATGAGGTTAATCTTGATCGATTTGGCTAGCTGGACAGACCGAGTAACATGTTTAGAGCTTGATTCATATTTAGAGCTTCATAGTTTTCCTTCATCGCTTTAACAACGCAATCCCACCATGACAATGGTTTCCTCAGCAACTCTATTCTTCTGTTCTTATATTCTGTTACTCGCGGTCACTCAATCCCTTCCTCAGCCATCGTTTTCAGCCTATTCATGTTCCAATGGAAAAGGTAACTACACCGCTAATAGCACCTACCAAACAAATTTAGACACCCTTCTCTCCACACTAGTCTCCACCAACGGCAATGGCTATGGCTTTTACTGTAGGTACAATTCTTGTACATATCGTATTGGCATTCCCATACAAAACTATGACAAAGCCCTTTACTGATCTCGGAGAGTCACAGGTAATTGCATCTGCATATGCATGGGATTGCAACGTGTGTTGCAATCCCCGAGTCAGCTGTCAGTTTTATGTGGAGTCCGATTTTGGAAAGTAGGTTTTAGGTTTTATGTATTTATGTCTTTAAAAGATTTTTCTGAGTGTTAAAATCGTGGTGTTGATGCCCTAGGGTTTTTAGGACTTGTCTTCCTAATTGATTTCCCTTAAGATTTGTTGGAGTTCATATATGGGAAGTTTCTTTCCAAATTAATTGGGAATTAGGGTAGAATCTTTGCATCATCTTTGAGTAGTTGCCGCAGGTCCATTATATGAGCAGAAAATATACACGGTCTACACACACATCTATAGAGGCAAGAATTTTGATAGAGTCTTGCATGTTTGTTTGAGTTTGTGTCTTCACAAAGAGTCAAAACACTTGGTCCATGTATAAGTGTTTGTGATCATAGTTTCATATGCATAATACTATCTCGAGATCAGTAGGGAGACTGTGAAGAAAGAAGAACAAGATTTGAAGATCGTTCAAGTGAAGGAGTTCTAGAAGAAAGACAAACTTTGTATTAGATTTTGTGTGAATCTTATAGCCGAGCTAGTGCTATTCAAAGTTTGTAAAAGAACATATCCTTTTCAATATGATGATCTTTATTTTGGGTTCTCAAGAGTAAGAGCCCCGCAGTGTTTTTAATCTCATACTTGAGGTTTTCACTGCGTAACCAAAATCTGGTGTTTAGTTTGTTATTTTAGTTTCTGCTGCCCAGTAAGGATTGATCAGTGCACTGCAATCCCCGTTTTCCAGAAAATCATATTCTGTCCTTGTATTTTCACTTTACAATTCCTCCTATGCCGAAAACTCATCCAACCAAGTTTATGCAACCGGACTTTGTAGAGGAGATGTCCTGGAGGATGCTTGTCGTAGCTGCCTCAATGACTCGAGCCACAAGCTCACAGAGCTTTGTCCTAACCAAAAAGAAGCTCTCGTCTTTTATGACACTTGCATGTTACGCTACTCAAACCGATCCCTCTATGGCCTCATGGAGGATTCCCCTCCTTTCTATCTCATGAGTCCAAGAAACGTAGCATCATCGGAAGTGGAAGGGTTCTTTGAAGAGCTTCGGAATCTAATCCAAAGATTGAGTAGTGAAGCTGCAGCAGGTGGTTCACGCCAGATTTGTCCGAGCAAGATTGCACTGATTGCTTGGTTGGTGCTTATGAAGACATCACAACTTACAGTTACGGGAAGGATGGGGCCAGAATTCTTAAACCAAGTTGTAACATTAGGTATGAGCCTGCTAGCTTCCTCGACCCTGCAAATGTGGCACCACTTCCATCATCGCCACCAATATCTCCGCCTTCACCATCAACCAATACTACAAATTCAGAAGGTACATAAGTATATATGTTGCATTTATGTGTGTGTGATGATTTTTCCAAATTTGCTGTTCGTCTTTCGTTCATTTTTTGCTAGAGTGATGTTTAAGGCATCTAAAAAATAAACAATTCTGCCAGAGTACTGGGTACAGAAGTTGATTAGCTTCATATTATGAAGCTAAATGGCTAGATCCATCTATATTATGTGATTTTAATATATAGTACCTGGCTACCTGCATAACTTTTCAGTTCTGAAAATTTAGTGGATGATAACAAGCAATGCTGAGGCGAGCCTGAGCTCGCTCCGGTGTGAGGAGACTGGAAATTACCTAGCCTGTCAAAACTAAGGCTTGCTACAGGAAAATCGTACGGAAAAGCGCTGGGGCGGCCTGTTTTTGCAGAAAGCCAGCTCTGACTCCTCTGAGGCATGAGCGCAAGGAAGAAGATGAAGTCGTGGGTTATTTTTTTATTTTATTTTTTTTGCATCAAAACGAGGCCGTTTTGAATTAATTGTTTTAGCTTATACGGCGCCGTTTCGATTCCTTTCTATTCAATAATCATTCTCTATGTATTATTGGGTCAATAGGTTGAACATGGGCTCAGACCTTCGGATTGCTTGAACTTCCGTCTCTTCACTATATTTAATAACCAATATAGACGTCTTTATACAAATAGAACTGTAGTCTATGTTTTGTATGACATGAAGGGTATTCTGTGATGCTATTTGTTACTAAGCTGCAAGATGTTATAGTGCCATGGGCTCGGCCAAGCTTATTGCCACTAGTACCATGATGATAGTTGAAGATACCTCTTCAATATTTGGAAATATATTATTTCTGTGGACTTCTTTCTTTGTTTTAACTTAAATATTTTCATATATTATATAAATATGTAATGTATTATTATAATATTTACGGGAAATGAGATCGCCTCAAGGCCTTGAGGCACTTGCCTCGCGAGACACTCACAAGACGACTTCGCCTTCGCTTTTCCCTTTGAAAACATTGATAACAAGTAACAAGCTAGTCATTATTTAATTTGATAGTCATGGTCATCTATCTGTGTATATAACCGGCAGGATGCTTAATTACAAAAGAATAAGAATTCTAATTTTTGCAGAACCGAAGAAGAGTAATAATTTGCGGACTGTAATCCTTGTGGTTGTGCCAATCACTGTGTCTCTGGTACTAACTGTATGCATCTGCATTTATTTAAGAGCGAGGAAGACAGAGAAAAAACTTGATCAAAGCAAGCTTCCAGGTACTGGTCAAACAAAATGAACTCCTCTGACATTTTTATTCTAGCTACTTGATTTGGGGAGGCCTATTACTGCATGTACTAAGCACTTGAATTTAATTATGTTACAACTCCTTAATTTTGGAAACTGATCAAACTTGTTGTATTGTTCCTTAGGCGCCGAAGATGCAGATGAAAGTAGAAGTGCAGAATCCTTGCAATTTGACTTTGGCACCATCAGAGTTGTTACAGATGATTTTTCTGAAGCATATAAACTCGGACAGGGCGGTTTTGGTTCTGTATACAGGGTAAGGATACATCATCATATTTAAATGATCATTCATATCAATTATGTGCCAACTTAACTATAAATTAACTATCCTATGTTTTCCTTGAATGTAAATCCTATTTTGTACAAAAACTTTCTCAGGGTAAGCTTCCCAATGGAGAAGAGATAGTAGTGAAAAGGCTCTCTATGGATTCTGGACAAGGAGATTTAGAATTCAAAAATGAGGTCTTACTAGTGGCTAGGCTTCAACACATAAATTTAGTTAGACTTCTCGGTTTCTGCTTGGAAGGAAATGAAAGGCTTCTTGTCTATGTTATCAATGAGAACACACAGCAATTCTCTCTTAAATATCGTTTCCCTAAAACACGTTATCAGCACGAAACCTTAACCCTGAAACAAATAGCCAAACCCTGATTCAAGAAGCTAAAAACCTTGAATCCGAATACAAAACCTTGAAGCCTTTTCTGCCCCCACCTCAAACCTTGAAGAACTTGATTCCAGGAGTCCAGAACCGGCGGCGGCACCCCAAGAACCAGCCGGAAACCTATCGAACCGGCCACCGGAAGCTCCATACAACTCGCAGCAAATATTCCACTGGTTCACCATCTTCCGGACCTCCAATTTCCACCAAATTTTAGTAGCAGAAGCCTCTTTATCTAAAGTTTCAGGTACCGGAATAAAAAGTCAAAAAACAGGCCTAAATTTTTTGAACCGGCTGCCTCATCGTCCGGCAGAAAAACCAGCAGAAAAGAAAAGAAAAAGAAAAGAAGAAGGAGCCCAGCCCAAAGAAGAAAAGCCCAGAGCCCACTGACCTAACCCGGCCCACTGACCCACCGCCACGTCATCTTCCACGTCAGCACAGCCACATCAGCCTGCCACGTCAAGGACAGCGCCACCTCATCCTGACACACCAGCATCAGTGCCACGTCAGCCTCCGGTCAACCCTCTGGTCAACTCCGGTAAACCACTTTCCGGCCACTATTCCGGGGACTTTCCGGCAGTTTCGGTGACTTTTTCAGACAATTCCGGAAGTTATCCGGTGACTTTTTCTGGCCAAATTTTCCGGCAATTTATTTCGAGGTATTTTTTCTAAAAGTTCCCTTTTTTTAGAGTTTTTAAATTCAATTTCTCTTCTTTTATCGGGGACTTGCAACATCCCTTCTTCTACCCCCCTTTCTTCATCATAGGGGAGACCTAATTTAGTCTAACTGTGGGGGTTCGTGCTCACTCCAAGCTTGGAGCTTGTTGAGATCTCCAAACTTAGAGTTTGTAGAGAATTTATGATCGACCACTTACGTCATTGTTTCGATCTAATCCAATACCTCTTGGAATTGAATTTCTTGGAAGCAATTACGCTCGGAAATTCCTAATTTCTTGGAAGCGACTACGCTCAGAAATTTTATTTGTTTTCGTGGTAGCCTTTTTCGCTCCGAAACTAACCCTAATTTCTTGTTCTCTTTTAGGATGAGTAACCTAAACAAATTGGACTTTGCTCCATTGGGAACAACTGGCTCTGAATATCACAGGTGAGTTCGTGATATTCACCAGCATCTCAAGGCAGATGGAATCTTGGATACGATTCTCGAGCCTAGCCATGAAGTGCTAACTGTTGAGCAAGCTCAAGCTTTGGAAGCAAATAGAGTAGCCTTAGAGGCAAATAAGGCGAAAGCCATCATCCTAATGACTCGTCATATGGATGATTCGCTCCAGTACGAGTGTATGAATGAAGAAAACCCCAGAAGGTTGTGGGGCGCGCTGAAGTCTCTCTTTAAAAAGCCAGCCCTCACGGGCCGTACAGCAAGGTGGCAGATATTACTCTCAGAGTTCGATATTGTGTACGTCTCACTCGAAGAAAGATTCGGCAATGTCCGTGACTCCTTGCTTCCTGACCTAGAAGTGAGATGGCATAGCCTTCGCTTCTGTGATTTCAAGTCAGTTCTTGACTACAACTCGGAAGCACTTCGCATTAAATCCTTAATGGAATTCTGTGGTAAAGAGATCACAAATGCGATGTTGATTGAGAAGACTCTCTCTACCTTCCTCGTCTCTGCATTGATGGTTGCTAAGAACTATCGAATTGATGTTACTGCAGGACGGATCACAAGGTTTCATTAGCTCATTGGAGCTATGAATGTCGCTGAAAAGCATGACAACAACATCCTTGTGAAGAACTATAATTCGAGATCCGTGTAAATAGAGCATATTCCGGAATCCAATTATAGTCGCCCCCTAAGAGAAGGCGTCAAGAGCAAAACCCTAACCTTAGGGATACTTCTGGACTTTCTGGTCCATATAATCGCTCTACTTGGGAAGGTAATCGCCAAAATAGGCGAACACGAAACCGAAGAGGTCAACGTGGAAAAAGAGAGGGAGGCAACGCCTCTGGCCATATTGGTGGCGCCACCAACACTAAGAGCCATCTAAATGACGCTTTCAAAGCGCCTCAATCAATGGAGTTTGAGCAAAGAGATGCGTGTTCTCGATGTGGAGTGTCTGATCAATGGGCACACATTTGTAGAGCTCGTAAAGAACTTCTCACCTCCTACAAAGCATATTGTGAAGCAACAGAGGCTCACTATATGGAACGAGAAGATCAAGATGATGATCTAGAGTGAAGGGTTGAAGACTACAAATCTAGCTGGGATCAATAGATCGCCAATTCTGTTTAAGTCTTTATTTTCCAAGAGATGTAATAGGCAGTTGCCATATACTTTGTAGTAAATGCCAATGGTTTAAGTCTTTCTTCAAAGTAGGCTCACCCAAAATAAGTGTGATGTCTCGGAAGGTTCTGAGATTAGTGGTACTTAAGCGAGCCTTGCTCTACCAACATCTCTCTACTCAACTGGTCACATTTATTTTGGAATTACCGAAAGAAGTTAGACGACAACCATTGTTTTGCATTAGCTAGCATTTTGGATTAGATTTTCTTTTGTCAAAGAGACAATGATGTAACTCTGTTGGCTTATGAATAAAATTTCGAGTTCTTTATGACTCCATTTTGATTCTGAGCATATGACTTTTGTGACTACGATGGCTGGGCCATCAGTATTAATTCAAGGACATTGAATAGCCCAAGTTCCACTTGCCAAATGGCACCTTAATTACTGCCACAAAAACTCTCTACGCTCCTAGGGCCAATCGCACCTATGAATAGCCAAACGGATTCCATGCATAAACGCATGTAGAGAATGGAAATGAGTTCCCTTGCAATATCTCTAATGATTGAGAAAAAAGGCGCATCTTAGAGAAATTTATGTGTCTCTCTAATGGACTCTATGTCACTATTCGAGCTATTAAATCCAATAAAGTTATGAGAGAAAATCTCTTGGATTTAGACACATATTGGCTTTGTCACGACATGATAGGTCATCCTGGTCATGATATGATGATCCGTCTACTAAAGACTTCACATGGACATCATTTCGTTTGAGCGAAATGAAACATGAATCAAAAGTTGATTCCTGGACTAAGTGTGACAGACGCAACTGCCTAGGGCACCACCTCCATCCACCACCAGCCTAGGGCTGGTGCAGTCCCTATCCATGACGCCATGGATGGCGTCCATCATGGTGATGGCGCCCTAGGTGATGCTGCAATCACCAACTTGCTTCAAATAGCGTTTCAGACGCTCAGGCCCAACCAAAATTCTCATTGGTTGCTTCTAAAGCCTCTCACTCATTTTACAAAGCCTATTCCTTAGGGAAATTAGGACTGAGACCGTCCTATACAAAGGATATGAAAATACTCATTATGTTCTTACATAGAATCCATGGGGATTCTCTGGACTAATTCAACCAACTTGCGGACGTTCAAAATATCTCATGATATTCGTTGATACGCAAACACGCTGGTCACGTGTTATGCCATTGTCCATCTGTAAATGCTGCTTATGCTACACTTCTAGCACATATCATATGACAACGGGCTCACTCCCCGAATCATCCTATTCAGTCAATTAGATTTGACTATGCTAGAGAGTTTTACATTAAAGACTTTTGATGGTTATTGCATTTGGGACTGATGTTGGACATCATATTCCCATGTACACACCCAATTGGTCTCGCGGAAACACTACGATGGTAGTCCGGACATTGGTAATTCGCACCAATCTCCTGATATCCACTTGGGGTGATGCAATATCGCATGCAGCTATGCTAATTCGTCTACAACCCACCGCCACTCAACCTACCTCTGCGTTACAGCTAGTGACTGGGTACAAGTATCGTACTTACGCATATTTGAGTGTGCTATTTATGTGCCAATTGCGCCGCCACAGCGCTCTATGATGGGTCCTTACAGACGAATGGGCAACTCAGTTGGATTTGAGACTCCAACAATCGTCAGCCACTTAATGCCCTTGCAAGGCGATCTCCTTACAGCTAGATTTGCGGATGTCACTTTGATGACACAGTCTTCCCATCGTTAGGGGGAGATAAGAACACAGATATTCAGCAGGAACGACAGGAATTGTCGTGGTCAGACCCCACTATGTCTCATCTCGATCCCTACTAAAGTGACGAGATCACAAAAATATGCTGCAAACATGCCTTGAAGGAAGGACATCCCTACGAGAGGACGTAGAGCCACCCTACACGGAGGTATGCATGGCGCCAACGCCAAAGAGAGTGGCACTCTGGCGTTACAGGCCATGGCCCCAGCTAGGATGCGTGGGAGGCCCGTGAGTTCGAAGGATACTTTGGCACAACCCAATCCTTTGATCATCATGGCTCAAAATCCGTCTCATGTGTATCTTCTGGGTTATGGTTATCGTTGGGGGACGCCTCAACGTCAGAACATATTCCTGAGAATATAGAGCTCTATGAAACTTACACTAGTGTACGTGAGACGTGGGATAGAAACTCCATCATAATTGATGACGTAGTTGCGCATTTCGTTGCACTTGAGTTTGTTGAGTCAAATGATATCGAACAACGCTCCGTTGATGAATGAATGCCAACGTAGAGAGATTTGGCCTAAATGGAAAGATGTTATCCAAGTTAAGTTGGATTCTCTAACGAAGAGGAAGGTTTTCGAACCAGTGATGCCAACACCTCCTAACATAAAACCTATTGACTAATGGGTGTTCGTTAGAAAGCGTGATGAGAAAAAGAGATGGTAATCTCGCCTTCTGGGGCAAGGCTTCTCCCAAAAAGCCCTGGAATCGACTACGATGAGACATATTCTCTCTTAATGGATGTCATTGCACTCCACTACCTTGTCAGTTTGGTAGTTTCCGAATAACTGATCATGCAGCTTACAAATGTGGTCACTACGAATCTCTATGGGGATCTAGATATGGAATATACATGAAGGTTCATGGTGCCAAGTCAAGTGACTCTAGACCACGGAGCGCGTTTACAATAAGATTGAAACGCTCACTAAAGTGACTATTTGATTGGGAAGGGATATGCCCACGCGTTTTCATAACAAGTTCTGGATTCTATCAAGGTTCATGTTGGACATTATCTTCATTGGAAGCCCTTAAAGAGTTAAGGAAAACCGCTGAACATTTGAAATCCGAGTTTGAGATGAAGGATTTTGGGAGAACACGATTATGTCTCAGTTTGGAACTTGAGCATCGTGTCGATAGATGCTTAAGCATTTTGACAAGGTCAAGCCTTCAAACACCCCCATGATCGTTCGTAGTCTTGATCCTGAAAAATGATCTTCTTCGTCTGAAGGATGATAACGAAGATGTGCTAGAGGCAGAAGTGCCTTACTTGAGTACAATAGGCGCATTATTGTACTTAGCTAAATCCATAAGACCGGACATCTCATTTGCAATGAACTTGTTAGCTAGATATAGCTTTGCGCCAACGCGATGCCATTGGATTGGTGTAAAAGATATCTTTAAGTACTTGAGATCTACGATTGATATGGGTTTGTTCTATCCCTACAAAGAGATGATGGATTCAGACCCATCACACACTAGGAACGCTGCCAACACTGGCCTGCGCCCTCTATCCCTATCCCAAAACGACATGTGTTTTGAAAGGTTTTGCTGATATTGGGTATCTCTCTGACCCACACAAAGGTCGTTCTCAAACTGGTTAAGTGTTCACCATGGGTAAAGACCGTGATATCTTGGAGGTCTACAAAACAGACCCTAGTCGCTATATCTTCGGACAATGCAGAGATCATTGCTCTTCACGAAGTGATTCTTGAATGTATATGGATTGGATCCATAGTTACGCATGTTCGAACAATTGTGGTTTGAAGTCTACCACAGATGAGCCTATGAGCATATAAGATAATGCTGCTTGTTTTGAAGCAAGGCTACATCAAAAGCGACCACACCAAGGATAATCAGCAACAACAAACTCTCCTCAAGATCAAAGTGAACTAGGTTCAATTTGAGGACAGTGCGGCAGACTTGCTCACTAAGTCATTGCCTAAATTCCACTTTCGAGAAACATGTTGGTAGAATCGTTTGCGGAAGTTATCCGAACATCAATGACCGTAGTCGTCAAGGGGAGATGCAGACATCAGGGGGAGGTGTCTACATGTATGGTCTCGAAACGTGAAGGGTGTGCTGTGCTCTTTTTCCCCTTCGACCGAGGTTATTTTTATCCCACTGGGTTTTTGTTACTCGGCAAGGTTTTTAGCGAGGCAACGAGAGAAGCATCGCGTTTGAGCGACACAAGGGGGAGTGTTCAAGTAAATCCCTATTTGTGTGTCTGGCCCAAACTCTAGGTTACTTGACCTAGTGGTAATAGGGTTTTAATTAGAGAGAATCTCGGAGGATATCTTAGAGATATCCATTCATTGTATGATTACCTTTCCTTGTACAATTCAGATTCTATGCATTGTAATCCTCTATATAAAGAGGCCCCTATTATCAATGAGAACACACAGCAATTCTCTCTCAAATATCGTTTCCCTAAAACAGTTTTGGACTTTTCAGGTTTCTCGTGCGAAAAGTCAGGTCTTAATTGTGAATCAGATTGGAGTAAAATTTGGCCAGAATGTCCGTTTGAGACGCATGATACCTTTCCAGAATGGGAACGACGAGATCTTCCAGACTCATTTTAGTGAGCCCTAACAGATTTAGGCCAAAATATGTCGTTTTAATTATCCGATTCGAGATTTAATATTTTTAGGCTTTGTCTTATATTTGTTTTAGGGTTCTTTTTATTTTAGGTTTTTAGTTTCATTTTAAATTTGGATTCTTTAGGATTTCTTGTTAGATTATGATTTTAGGTCTTGGATGTCTATATAAGCACCATCATATTTTGTATTACAATCAGTTTATCATATCAAATTTAATAAAATTTAGAGATTTTTCTCTCTTTCTCTGGTGGACTCTAGATTTATCTTTTTAGGGTTTATTGCTTGTAAACCCAGGTTACTTCTGATTGCGTCAAGAATGGTTCAAGGGCTGAAATAATTAGATGCATACACATTGGACTGTCATGTGTGCAAGAAAGTCTAGCTAATAGACCAACCATGGCTTCAGTTATCCTCATGTTCAATAGCTACTCTCTCAGTCTCCCAGTACCCTCAAAACCAGCATTTTTAATGTATAGTAGCGTCAGATCCAGGAGAAACTTTGTCTCTGTCGAAGTAACCGAAAATGGTGATGCTTCATTAATCACTGAAGTAAATCCTCGCTAGAGCTTGAAGATTGATCGATATAACAGCATTTTTCGATCATATATATTGTAATTTAATTAGCATCCATCCGTTTGATTCACTTTGGTACTAAACAGTGCGATTCATTCATTTATTGTCTAGATACGTGCTAAATAGGCCTTTGGTATAGACATTAATCGAAGAAGAGTACGTGCAAAGTCGGCTGCTATTCTGTTGCTTCAAATTGGTTTTGCAGTGGCTCTCATTTGTTTATTAACTTCTCTGGTACCATTTTAACTAATTCAGTTTGATGGGATTTGGCTCCTCTTTTGTTATTTCAAAGTGTAATAGTGACGGTTTAGTTTGTCCTCAATTTTCATCGCCAAAAAAAAAAACGTTTTTCCTCAATTTCATTTTCTTTAGCTAGTTGTATGTTGTGTTTTTATTATGAAGGTTTTGGCTTCGTCTCCCTCTTTTTGTATGTTCTTTTTTTTAAACGTTTTTCCTCAAAATTTCAGCCAAATTGATGGTCGTTAAGGTATTTAACTCGCTTAAACCAAGGGACGAACTGAATCTGTCCAAACTCAACCGTACTAGCTTTAAGGCAGTTGTCAATGCCTTAACGACCATCAATTTGGCTCAAATTTTGCAGAGATGATCTATACATTAGTACCTAAAAACTGAACGGTCAAGATGTGGATATGCGACCGAAAAGTGACCCTAAACACAAACCTCGCACTTTAATTTCATAGCGAGGCCTCGCTCTGGATATGATCTAATATATATATATATATATATATATATATAATTGAAAAGGGTCATTCCCATATTGTATTTTAACAAGCAGTACAAAAACGACACATCCCAAAAACTCTATTCTGAAAATGAATAAGAACCCAGCATACCCCCAGTACACTCACTTTTTGAAAATTCACGCACTTTTATTTTAATAAAAACCTAGAAATCCTACTTATTGTGTGGAACTAGTAGGGCCTTGTGCCAGTGTATGCACTCAATGTGCCTTATCTGCTCTAGGTTGGCAGCGAACTTTTTGCTTCGTCAAATGGTCGTTACCGCCTAGTGGCAGGATGAAGCTCAGTGTCGTCGGATTTATCATCTGGCGGCAACATAGTAGGAAAGCTGTGCTAAAGCTGGTAATTATGCTACGTTGTAATCGGGTTACATATCGAGTTATCTTTCCGTTATGTCACTGCTATGTCAAAGCAAATGGAGTAGCCAGTAGAGCACTCTTTGCTAGTTGGTACTTGTTAGAATACAAGTATTTTGTAGAGATTCCTGATATTATTTCGGGTCCTACTCTAGTTGCTTATTGTAATCAAGGGTTCAGGCTCAATGTCCCTTCCCTTGTATTCAACAGTTTCATTAATCAAGGATTGAGGGCAGCTGCACCAGCCCTTCTTTAAAAAATAAAAATAAAAAAAGTAGAAATAAAAAAGTCAACATGGTAACTAATTTTTGCGACCTAACAAAATTTAAATACTATTATGGGCCATAGAGGCCCAATCATGCAACCTCACACAAAAGGAGTAGTCCAAACCATGAGCCCAGAAATGAGTCTCACAACCCAGTTCAAGGCCCAACCAGTCCAAGCATGGGAATGAGCATGAAGATAGGCACCACCAGCAAAGCCAAGGGTAATAAGATGGTTTATTGCATTTTAGAAAGGGAAAAAAAAAAAATCTTGATCATGAAGGCAATACAACACTAACCATATGTTGGTCATCGATTTGTATTTTTCATAACAATTTATCAAATAATTTATTCATTGCAGATATAGTAAAAAAGAATACTATTATTTAAGGGCCTTGGGTTAGCTCAAGTGGTCAAAAGAGGTTTCAAAATTGGGTCAAAGCTATAGCAGGGTTCGCGATTGATTTTTAACCTTGATTTTGACAACTTGGTTTGAATATTTGCAAGTTTATGATTATGCTCAATATGAGTATTCACTGGCTTACAATAAGATATTCTACAAAAGAATACTATTATTTAAGGGCATTGGGGTTAGCTCAAGTGCTCATAAGAGGTTTCAAAATTGGGTTAGAACTAAGCTATATCAGGGACTGATTTTTAACCTTGATTTTGACAACTTGGTTTGAATATTTACAAGTTTATGATTATGATCAATAGGAGTATATATTGGCTTACAATCAAGCATACTTGCTAGTGAAAATGCATGTCGGTGCTCTGAATTCTAACCCATAAAATAATTAACAATAATAAATCCCGCAGCATAGCGCGGGCACTATTTCTAGTGAGTTTAATAGCTTATGAGTTGTAAGCAAGATTATTTTTGGACTTGGCTTTAAGAGTGGGTTCATACTCTTTTTACAGATTGTGCACAGGTACGGTCATATATCTAACCGGTTGAATCACATTATGACCATGTAGACCAATCTTTTCAGACTCGTGTATTAATTCAGAACCTAGTTAGATCCGAGAAGCATTAGAGTAGGGTCTTGGGTCTTCAAGAACTCTTTGGTGTTGCAAAACGAAGGCCACAGATTAAACGGATCCCCAAATAGCCGTGGTTTCCATAAACAGCACCACATTATTTGTTACGTATCATATGTACATTTTACAATTCGGATGAAAAAGTTCTACGTACAAATCAAAATTTGAATAAGCTTCCTTTGCTTTACTTGGCCTTTTCTTTTAGAAGTTTCCTTCACTTCTGACCAAGATTACGCGTTATAATTGGCAAACAGTCAATGGTTTATTCTTCGTTTACACTACACCAATTTTTCAATCAGACAACACATATCAGACGACAGCAAACATTTTAACTGTC
>LYNE01000003.1:518105-528997 GCA_001662545.1 Rosa x damascena | reverse complement strand
AAAATATCCACCTTTCGCGACGGCTATTACACGCCGACGCAAAAAAGTGAAGCTAATTGAATTCTTTTTTGTAGTGACAGTTAAACACCGTCAGTTGAACAAGCAGAGCAACATCCATGGCATCATCAGTAATAGTACTATCAGTACTAGAAAGTGTTGAAGGAAGTCGGATTCAGGTTTTGAGAGATAATCCAAGAGGTGGTGGTTAATTTTTGCCAGTACAAAATCAGCTCGTTCACTGTTGTATTTGATGTTACATCATCTTTGAGGCTTCCGGAGAATGGATAGAAATGAACTATAAGGTTTTGCACAACCAATTCTGTAAATCATCAACATTGCTCTAGTTGAAGGAATCGAATTATTGGATTCTATTGAATGAGCTCATAAACTCTACAGTCTGTTTTAAGTTTACTTTGGGTTAATTGAGAAATATACATTGATAAACAAAACAATTTACTTTGAATATAATCTTTGGGAAAATACTTCAGTATATTAATGTACCGATACATCAAGTAGACTAGGTTCAATACAGATGTAGACTAGCTCAGTACAAGGGTAGACTAACTCCATGCATGTTTACCCATGTACTGAGCTAGTCTACCTCTGTATTGAACCTAGTCTACTTGATATATTGGTATATTAATGTACTGTAGACGATCCCTAATCTTTAAAAACAAAGAACTTTTTTTCTTTTCTTTCTTTCTCATCTTTAACGGAAGCAATAGATAGTGTTCGAGAGGTTTTAATATATTGGAAAAGCGTAACACATTTTTAATTATAGCTTAAGAAAGTCATGACGTGTCTGCTTGGCATCTAGGAGTCTCGTCCATCTCCACCTTCTTGCTGTCCTTCTTGATGCTTTCAAGCTGCCTTTGCTCTTATGATGACGGTTTGGTTCATATTCCACCGCTCCGTTCATGGCAAGGACGATGTCAGATGCCCGGTACGGGCGGGTCTGGTCTAAAGTAATGCACGTAGGTACTCAACATTATAATCTTCCCGGCCACTTGGTGGTGTAATGTAGCATAAATGATGTTGGTGTAAAGCAAAGATAAGACAGAAGAAGATGAGATTTTAGCTAGGAAGGAATTCATTGATTTACATCACACCGAAAACGTACATTTTGTTAATCAATGCCATTTGCTATGAACTTCTCAACTTTCACGAGAGGCTATGTTCATGGGGCTTTTTAAGTTTTTTAATTTTATTTTATAAGTTTTAACACACCAAAGTATCTTTTGTTCTATGTTTTTTTTTTTTTTTTCCTTCAATAAACCACGTGCAAAACTGCAAATTTGTAGTAGTTAACAAGGCCATCCAAGGCATACATTACAAATTAAGAGTACAGCAATAAAGCTTAGAAGTAACCTGCCAATGCTTGATTGAGAGTTTTCAGATTACTACTCATTAACCAGTACAACTTTATTTGACAAACAAGTGCTTCATAGTTCATACTAATAATACTCATGCAGCTAGCACGCCTGACATTAGGCGAGGCAGCAAACGGTATCTAATTCTCAGTTTCATGAGCACCAGGTCCATGCCCTCCGTGCCCTCCACGGCCTCCATGGCCACCATGTCCTCCGTGTCCTCCATGTCCATGTCCTCCTTCGCCTCCATGTCCATGGCCACCATGTCCATGATCGTTGCCGTGGAAGTGGTCAGAATTTTCTGTACTCAAAAATAAAAATTATATTTTGAAAAAGAGAACAATATACAATATAGCTAGATGTACATATATAGTAAATGAATAAACCAAGATCTGGTTTTCTAACAAGAAAATGCTCAATATTTGAATAAGTTTGCAGTTAATATTCATGTGATTATTGGTGGCCCAAATCGTAATGCGTTTTAGTTACTCATCGAAATGTTGTGATTAGGGTAATCAGAAAGAGAGAATATCACTCACCATGAGCTGAGACCTCAGAGGAGATGAGGAGAACAGCAAAGACAAGGGCAACGAGAAGAATAGTCTTTGAGAATGCCATCGATCTTTCTCTTAGTTTGCTTAACAATAATTTGTATGAAGGAAGTGATTTGCGAGTGAGTACATAATGCAGCTTGGCTCTCCCTATTTATAGAGTTGCCAGAGAGTCGGTGAAGAATTGAACAAGAGAGACAGCTAGAGATAAGAGCTGAGTCAGATAATCTGTGAGTGAGACCCACCTTTTTCTTATTATTTACATGATGTTAACACTTAATTTATGGTTCTAAAACAAAATCATGTAGCCACAAAAATTTGATTGGAGTGACGATCAAAATGACGAAAGTGCAAAGACGAGTGACAAGAGAGTGAAGAGGACAACTTCACTTATTATTATTATACCGAATTTTACTTTTGCCAACCTGCCGACCTGCGTGCATTTGGTCTAAAAAGTAAGAAATTTCTTAATATGCAAAAACCTAGTTTATGTAAAACCCTAAAATCCTGATTCCTCAAGCCGAAGGTTAAATGGAGTCCCTTCGCGTACATCCGATAAATCGAGTCATGGGTAAACTGTGGGGTGAAAAATATCAATGCAAGATATAAAAGAATAATTAAAAGTAAATTAGATAGAAATGTAAATTGTATGTGCGATTAAAAAGAGTATGTGTCGATTTCAATGCCCTAAAATTTAGGCAACTAATAAATTAACTACGTTTATCCATATACTCATCGTGCATAGGACGGCAGTAGATTGACAGCAATCTCTCATAGAGCTTACTTAGCTAGTCAGGACCAGTTACTAATCAAGTCCAACGAAAGTGGCAAAATTGGTTGAAAATTAATCAAGACGATCGAGAATCATAATATCATCTTTCATATGATCCAGTGATCGACATTGCATGTGATCATTACGAAATCGTTTTCTTACTAGCTAGCTATTAGGTAATATATGCACATATATATATGTAGCCGCAGGTCAAGTTTGAACAGAGCTTAGCTTTCACACACTGGTATTTAGATAATCCAAACCAACATTCATATGATCCAAGCACATATGCGTCCCTCGTGACGTCATATACGTTCCACATTGATTCGATCGGTCCCAATCTACCAACCAGTTTGCTTTCAACTGGATTTGCTTTAATTTTCAATGTAAGTTCGCATTTCTTGAATCTCACGGACTGGGCTAGCTAGGTTTATGCACTCGCGTCATTTTCAAATACACAGTGAGTAGTGGCTAATTTTCATTTTTTCATGTGTTAGAATTAGGTATTTAGGCTTCTTTTTTTTGGATGACCAGGTACTTAGGCTTTACATGCAATCAAATTATGTGCCTTCTAGATATGAACCACTGATAGTTCGCATAGATATTATAATTTAGTATCATGTAATTTCTTGCCGGAGAGCCTTGTTAATGAGAACCATTAAAATGAGAATTAGTTGAAGACTTTTTTGTTAGACTCAATTTTCGATCACATTTCCGTAAATCAACCGTTAGATGTATAAATATTTATGTGTAGATTATTTATGCAATTTTTCAACCAAAATGAAAATCGTTAAGACATTCATAATCGCGATTTATCAGTTATGAACATGAGCGGTTCATATTTGACAAAGTTGGTTCGTCCATTGATTTGATCTAGTTCAGTATCTTAACGATTAGCATTTTGGAAGAAATTTTTTTCAGAAGTGATCTACTCATGCATACATAAACATCTAACGGTTGATTTGCTGTAATTTAATCGAAAAGTGGATCTCCTAAATCGTTGATTAGAAAGTCCGCAACTGGTCCTCATTTTAGTGGTCCTCATTAAAAGGACTCTATTTCTACCCATATACCAATTGATTTCCGTATTTTTAATTTAAATAATAGTTTATCATTTTATAGTTTCAATTTTTCACATTGTGAGTTGTTGATAAGTTTTTCATCCAAATAATCAATTAAGTGACGGTGTGGCATATTTGGTGAACAAATTATTATTAAATGGTTTGACTCAAGTTCTATCCAATCGATCACAAGGGTTTGATTTGATCTGCGTTTTGGGGTTTCATTGACATTGTTTTCTCAGAATGTATCCCCGAATTTTGGCTCTTCTCACTACATCTTGGTCGATTATGGTGCAGCATTTTATGGCTACACGGTATTGCTGGGGTGGCAACAACGGTGGTCTAGTTTTAGGATATTTTTGTTTTAATTTTTAGGGTTGCTATCTTTTGTCCTGATCTCTGTGATATTAGGTTAGAGATGTAATTTTCCTATATCAAATTTATCTTGTAATTGGGTTGCTTTGAGCTTATCCCTTTGGGCTTATTAATGAAGTATTATTACTAACAAACAAACAAAAAGTGTCATCTCAAGTGATTTGATTCAATTAAGCAACATGTCCTTCCTTATCTGTCTTGTCTGCTCTAGGTAGGCAACGAGTTCCTTACATTGATAAATGGTCACAACCGCCTAGTGGTAGGGTGAAACTAAGTGTCACCGAATTTATATTTCGGTGGCAACATAGTGGGAAAGATATGCGAGTTGTAATGATGTTTCTTCATAATACAGTTATATTTCAGGTATGTCACCACAGTTGTGAAGCGAATGGAGTTGCTAGTAGAGCACTCTTCGTTAGTTGGTGCTTGCTAGAATACATTATTTTAATTGAAACTCTTGTTTTTTTTTTTAAATGGGGCTGGTGCGGATTGAAACTCTTGTTATTATCTCATAAAGTTCTCTTGATGCAAATTGTAATTTGGGGTTTAGGTACAATGTCCCCTCCATGTATTCTATTATTTCATTGGTCGGGCCTTTTTTTGAAAAAAATAATAATAATAATTAGAGCACTATGCGAGTCCTTAAAACCCGCGCGTTAGTGTGGTCCCATAAATTATTGAGTGGGAATAAATTTTCGTAATACGTAACAATAACAAGAAAAATTATTTTGAATATTAAAATGCCATGTGTCGATATTTGATGGTACATATATTCGATGAATCTTTGCTTGAAATGGTTAGTGTTAAGGATTTTGGACAATGAGTGTGCATTATATTACTACAGTACGTATGACTGTATGAGTTTAAGGTTGTGATAAATCTTAAACCCTAAGTAATGAATCAGATGAAGATATAACACATTGGCTCCAAGTTAAGTACAACTCGTTAGATACACATTATATTACATCCGATCCCCTTACTCCCTTAGGGAAGTGTGATCCGGTGGATTGAAAATATCACCGAAAACGTATGTAATTATTCCTCTTTTAATTGAAATTCGAATTTGAGCATAGCCTCGTGTAGAGTTCGAAGAGTAGATGTAATACAATACCATAATTGTCTTAGAATATGGTCAATCACCCAAGAAAGGCAAAAAAAAACAAAAACAAAAGGGATTTTGTCCATTTACCCCATTTTTAGGGATTTTTTTCCCACTTACCCCATTAAGTTTTTTTAATTCTCTCTTACCCAATACACTCTAAGGGAGTCTTCCCTAATACTCCATTAAGATTTTTTTTTTGTTTAAAATTTTTTTTAATACCATTTTACCCCTTACCCTTTTGTTACTTAGAGAGAGAGAGAGAGAGAGAAAATGGAAGAGAGAGAAACCATAGGAGACTTCGCCGGAGTCGGTCACCGGCTGCCAGAATCCGATCACCGGCCGCCGGATTCCGGTCATAGGTTGCCGGACATGTTTATTACCCCAATAAACGTCTATTGCTCCCCAATGGAGGGGCAATAGACCTCTATTGCCCCCAATAGATGTATATTGGCCCCCAATAGATGTCTATTGCCTCTAATAGTCTATTGCCCCCCAATAGATGTCTATCAGCCATGTATTGCCCCCCAATAGCCGTCTATTGCCCCTCAATAAGACTTTCAATTGCCAGAATAAGAACTAATCTCCCTCAATTTAGACAAATAAAACTTTGATTAAAGAAAAAAACGAGGAGATTACGTCAATTCAATTGCCCCCCAATAGACGTCTATCAGCCTTGTATTACCCCCCAATAGACAACTATCAGCCTTGTATTGCCCCCTAATAGACGTCAATTGCCCCCCAATATAACTTTCGTTCGCCGGAATAAAACTTTGATTAAAGAAAAAAAATGAAGAGATTATATCAATTCAAAACGTCTATTGCCCTCCAATAGACATTAATTTTTTTTTCCTTTCCTTCTGCCAAATTACTTAAAAAAAAAAAACTAATTTGGGCACCCAGAAAATGATTTTGGCACCCAAGTCCTCTTCTCCCTTCTCCGGTTGCAGACCCGACTACTTCTGGCGAGGCTGGGGTCGTAGATGATGTCTGTGCCGTGAATTCTACAGCCTAGTGCTCGGTGAACAACTTGTCATCGGAAAACCACACTTGAATGCCTTCGACCATGGCGGTGACAGAGAGAGAGGAGAGAGATCGAGGTGTGTTGATACTTCGCCGGAGATCGAGGTGTGTTGATACTCCGCCGGATCGGGTTCTGCAAAACGATGGCGGCTGGTGGTTCTGCGTCGTCGACAAGGCCGATCGGAGCCTGGTTGTTCTGCAAAAAGATCGGAGCAGCTGGTGGTTCTGCAAAACGATCGGAGCAGAGGCCAAGAGCGTAGTTGACGAGGTCGGGAGCGACTCGAGAATTGCCTCCAGGTTATGCAGTAATTTTCCGGCCATTTTGGTACCGTCCGACATCTGAGACGCCGTCGTGGAGTAACCCGGGCTCGGAGGTATCGGTTTGAGTTGTCGCTGGCGTCTATGGAGAGAGAGAGAGAGTGTGGCAGTTGAAGTAATTGTTTAATTGGATTGAGGGCAAAATGGTTATTTGGTGTGAAATTGTGTATGTGGGAAAAAAAATCTGTTGCTAGGGTAAGTGGGAAAAGTTTGGCTCATTTTGGTGCTTTTGGGCAAGGACCCAAAACAAAACAAACAAACACATCAGAATTGTTGACGGCTCCTCTCCTTAATTCACTGTCATGGGAAATTCACTGAAGAATCTGAGGCCAGTGGTAGGTTGATGTCGTCAAGAAGAACCACATGCCAACAATTCGACGTCAATTAGTGGCCGAACAGAGGAGATCTGATCATTCCTAGATTAATTACAAAGAAAACCATTAGCTATAGCCATAGGGTGTTTTTCACTTTCATACCCAACTTCTGAAAATTTCATTTTCGTATACAACCTAACGTTAGGGTTCGTTAGACAATTTGGTACCTCAACCACTAACTCCGTCATATTTCTTTCAAATTTGGGGGATCATTTTCGTCCGCGTCTCTTGGGGCTCGAACACAGATCTCGGCGATGCAAAACCAACCCTGCTGCACTAATACTCATATGGATACAATTTTTATATTTATACTAGATATAACACATCAACTCCATTACTTAAACATAAGATATATCATGAAAAGTTACTATGGCACCTGAAGTCACGCTGAAAATTGTTTATCTTTAGATGATGAATAGCTATTTTTTTAGAGCTTGTACATTTTTTTTTTTTTGGTCCGATAGCCTGTTGGTTTAAATGATCTAATGTACGTTGATTTTTTTCTCCAAATTTTTGTTTTATTTTTTAATTGTCATCTTTGGTTTATGTAATAGTGATTGGGAAGGCAGTGTTGATGATTCGAAGAGCATATCTAGGTATACATTCACACTAAGAACTAGTGTATTTTCATGAGCCTCAATTGCTTTATCTATAGCTGAAGCTGAATATGTTTCTGCATCAATAACCACTTCACAAGCAATTTGGCTCAGAAGAGTCATTGATGGTAAGAAACAATGATCTGCAACATCCATTTTGTGTAATAACAAGTCTACTATTGCCATAAGCAAGAATGCTATGCATCACAGTTTGGCAAAGCACATTGCCTTGAAGTTTCATTACATAGAGGATGCAGTAATGAGGTGGATTTGGTCTACTGCAATACTGAAAACCAAGTTGTAGATATCTTCACCAAAGCACTACCAAGAGAGAGGTTTGAATACCTGAGATGTTTACTTGGAATGGAGAAGCGAAGCATTAAGAGTGAGTGTTGAAGTTAATGCTTTCCTAATGCAACTAGGAAAATGCTGAAACAAGTTGGAGCTGCTAGTTGCTACTACTCTTACCTCCACTCAAGTATAACTAGATATTTTGTTTATGTAAAGTTCATTTTAATCTAGTTTATTAACCTCTTATCATATATAGAAGTTGGTTTGGTAGGTTATTCTTGTACCCTATATAAGAGTCAAGGTTGTTGATGTAATCTCAAGAATTCTTAATCTAAGTTTAAGCACACAAATTTGCTAAATTTTGCTACTGTTCTTATTGCTTCATCTGCTATTGCGTTTTAATCAAATTATCCAAGTTGTGGTTTTGATTATATTTTGTTATGACGCAGTCGGAAATAACCTGGGTTTACAAGCAATAAATCCTAAAGCAAGAATTCTGGAGTCCACTAGAGATAGATGAGAAAACTCTACATTTGATTGATAATAAGATAAAAGATTCTGCAGCTGTTTAAGATTGCTTATATATGAGAAAAGAAACCCTAAGGCGACTAACAATGAAATCCTAAAGCCTACGGGTTAAAACAAAACAAATCCACATCGAACTAGAAAACATAAAATGCTGAAAAATAGTAAATTGCAGTTTTGAGGCCAGAAAAGATTTCAAAAGCCCGAAAAGGCCACACATCGTGGCAATGTGACAAGTTTTGTTCCTGGCACCGTTCCCTTCTCGGAAAGATATAGCAATCACAATTCTGACGCCGAACGCCAAATTTGCAGCAAACCGAGTTTTCCCTTTTCACAATCAAGTTGCTCTTCGATCCTCGTTGCCCTTCGTTCTACATCATGTTACAAATACAAAGTAGAAGCTAAAGTTCTAATAGTTTTAAGATATTAGATTGGCCAATAAAGAAAAGAAAGAGATATTGGAGCTGTTGGATTGCAACTTTGCAACACGAACTCAATAATGTTATACAGCTACCCAGTTCTTAATGTAAAAGTAATGTAGCATGAAAGATGGTAATTAAAATCCGGGTATTTCTCTTTGTTATTTGACGAAAAACGCTCAAGGACTTTTAACTATTCACTTGTTAAAATCCGGGTGACGTCCTTAATGTTTTACAAGGACGGTGAAATAAAAAAAACGTTGTTGTTTCTTTTAGCCAAGTGTCTTTAAACTCTGTTTCTGTAGTAGTGTGTTGGTATAAAGCAAAGATGACGCAGAAGAAGATAAGATTTAGCAGGAAAGCAGTCCATTAATTTCCAGTGTTTTCTGATTTTGTCATGTTGACTGACCAACGTTTATGATTCATGACTTTAATCTTTTACCAAACTCATACATATGCAAATCAAGTCTAGATGCAAATATGTATTCTCACAGGTCCCTCTCATTTAGATCTGCAAAAATAAACTGGTCTGGATTTGGATTTTGCTATTGGTTCCTTGAATATATTTATGTCGACTACCTGCTAGTCTATAACTGAATGTCTCACTCTGACCTGAACCACCATATAAATTTTATTTTTTCCCACGTGATTTTTCATTTTTTAGCAAAGTTATAGATTCATGATTCATCTCTTTAAGCAGCTCAGTAGCCTCATCATGATCCACACGTACCGGCCCTAATTAGAGGAGTGCTGACGTGCAGTTTAGCCGTAATAGGAGCCTCATCATGATCCACACGTACTCTAAACGACACGTCGACACTCCTCTTATATTGCAATATCATTTCGCTCCTCTCTATATTCTGAGTTTCCAAACGAACCAACTACTAGTCTCTCTGCTTCAAGGGTAATAATGTTGAAGGATTACACTGACTGACTGACAAGATTGATGAGAACAGAATATCTGTTGGGTAAAGATCGATTACTTCCATCAATGGAGATATTTTTCACTACACTAACCAACTAAAGTTACATGCATTTGTTATATATATATTTACCAAAGAAGACATATTCGCATGTAAAAAAATTCCAGACACATAAGACTAGCAAGATCTGCTATTTAGGCTATCATCAGCTCTAATCACACACATAGGATCATATCTCACAGTGAAACAGAAGTGTCTGGAGTCAACAATGCTCGGCTTTGGTCATGGCCACAGAAGAGATTTGGGGTTTGCGAGCAGCATTTAATGTTTAATATCATTAAGGCTGCCAGCTATCATTAATCAGCATCCCCACTAGATTAAGTTCATGAATGAAAATTTCATGGTACTTCGAATATGATATAATTCTGAAATCTAGTATTTGATAACAACTAGACATAACGTGGAAGGTGGGAAAAGAAAAAGAAATCCGCAGGTCAAATAAAACTGATATCACCAATTTACAAAATAGCATGAAGAAAATCGACATGTCCATATATGGAACCTTGATCGAATTATTTTAAAGAGTACAAGACAATGCTTCTGTAAGTATATTGGACTATTTCCATTCAACACGTACTTTCCCATGGCAAGTAGGAGATCCGAAGTTGCAAAGGATTGAGAGAATACTTCTCCTACTTTCCCGGTTGAGTGATTACTTGAGTTGATCTGAGAATCTTATTTGCATTGAATTGTTTTCAAAAACTCATATCAGATAAAGATCGAGATTGCATATAGTTAGAAAGGATCAATTGCATATCGAAATCAGTTTTACAACGGATCAAGATCCTCTGAAGTTAGATTTCTGCAGTTTTTGTAAATTTCTTAAAATCTTGGCCATCCCAAAAGTCCAATGGTTGATCAGTACGCCACATCATCTTGCATGACATTTTATTTTATACCACACAACTGACGGCAAAACTCTCTCTCTCAGTTCATCTTCAAGACTTCAAGTGTACTAAAACTTCCTATTTCTTTACTTCTTCTGAGATCTTCTTCCCCATAAATGGAGTTTACTTGGTCTTGCCCTGTTCTTTAGATCTAAGGATTTGTTAACATAAGTTATTTGGATTGCTGTTCACTTCACGATGCCCCTAACACATGAATAGAGGAATAATCAATTGACCCCAAATTCGTT
>LYNE01000003.1:501223-515688 GCA_001662545.1 Rosa x damascena | reverse complement strand
AATACCAAAACTCCGTGAATGAAAATAAACAAGTACAACAAAACGAATATAAAAGCTACTACTATGTGGTTCGATCTAGCTGGTTGAATCGCTTCCATTTAGTATCATACAATACTGCTCCCAAGTACATGAATTTTGGAAATGATTTTGGTACTTCATCACATGGGTATTGTATGTGTGTTGATCTCTTCCCACATGCAATCTATATATCGAATATTGTAGAATTACTTAATATGGTGTTTCATTGTATGAAGCATACGACATTTGAGACGAAGCAAAAAGGAAATCATGTTGTCATTCAACTTTATGGCAGATAAAAGCAAAAAGGTTTTTGTTGTATTCAACTTGATTGCAAAAAAATTTACTGGGGCACGAGACCCAGTTGGTCCCTTACTGCCTCTACCCCTGCTTGGTCTTCTGGTCAATTGATATGCTTGATGCTCCAATGGAAAAATATACGAGCCTATGGGTGCGTTTGGGCCGGGGGGGCTTTTTAGCTCCCTCACTTATAAGCAACAAACCCAAAGTGTTTGGTGACTTGGCTTCTTGGCAACTTTTTCCAGAAGCTGCTGCTTTTTTTGTTGAAAAGCAGAAGCCGGCTAACCCCGGCTTTTAGAAGCAGAAGCCACTTGGGATACTGTAGCGCTAAATACTGTTCATCAATGACTCTTTCATAATACCGTCTCCTACCACGGCTTTTCTCTTCATACGCACTTGAATCTCTCTATGGCCTCTCTTTCTTCTGTCTTCGTAAATCAACAATGCGACTCCTAGTTCAAAATCGTAGCCTCAATCAAGCAACGCATCACGGAAATTTGATTGAGGGTTAGTGTTCTTAAAGTTTACGACTTTGTTGATCTTCTAAAATTTTGATGCCCATAAATGGTACTTAAGGTTTTATGCATTAATTGGGGCAATTCTATCTTTAGTTGAATGTGGAACGCACTTGTTTTTGATATATCTAGATGCTTATTAAGATCTGATATCTGGGTTTGGGCATTAGTGTTAGCATTGAAGCCACCCTCAAGTGCAAGAGGTACAAGTTATAGAATAAGGGATTAAGTAAGAATGTCAAACCCACGAGGATTGGTAAATCCTTTCCTAGCTAGGGAAAACCTAAGGAAAAACTAGAAGAATATGCAAATGTACAATCACAAACAAAGGCTCACAAGTGAACCAAAGTTCATGGTGAGAATGTGCAAGATGGTGTGTAGAGATTTGATTTTGATTTTGAGATTGGTTTCTATTCAAATTGAAACAATGAAAGCAAGTAATATAAACTAAGCTAAACTAAACAAGTTGTTATCAAATGGATGGGAGTTAGGGCATGGGGTTTCACCTTTTGCCTCCCTTGCAAGCATTAAAGCAATTGAATATGAATGATGCAAAGCTAATTGTCCAACTACCCTCTTAGCATCCGGATATGACTACTAAGGCTTAAACTCCTTTCATTTTATTAACTCTAACTGGATAAGTCTAGAGCTAATTACCTAGAGACAAATTCAATTATCGGATAGGTCTCAATCCTTTGCCCCTAAATGCGTAAAGCTTAGAGTTTAGATAACCAAGCAAGCAAACCAATCATATCTCTAGGTGATTTTAGCTCACAACCCTCCCATGCATACATGGTGTGCTTTCATGCTCCCTTTTTGCCTAAAGGTAATCAATCTCTAGAAAAAACTTCATGTCATGGCAAACACATAACTCAAATTGATTAGGTCTAAGTAATGCATTCAACTATTGACTTAGCATGTGAGAATGACAACATGAATTTGCATCAATTTATAAACAAAAGTATCAATACAAGCAAGTTTGGCTAGGGCTTTCAACCCTAGCCCTAACTAATTCACTACTCTCACATAGCTAGATACACAAGCTTCAACATTCTATTAAACATCAAATACATAAAGAGATAGGGAGTAAAGGGTGACTATTGATGATGCTGGAAGAGGTGGTGACCCAAGTCAAAAGCAGTCTCGCGGCGCCTCCATCCCTGTCTCCCCACCATTGTTGTCGGACCGACAAAATGACACTGTTGCCATCTAACCCCTGACGAAGGATGCTAATGATCGTCGTTCCTAACCCACACCAAACCACATCTGGAAGCTCTGCCTCAAGGTCCAAACCAGCAATCCGATCACCGTCGTCAACCAGCCAAACAACTTCTGATCTATTCCATTAAACATGGCCTGTCAACGTCTGACCTCCACCAGACACCACTCCGCCCCAGGAGAAGAAGAAGTCCTTGTTGCTGGTTACGTGAGTAAATGCATAAAAGAAAATAAAAGTACCCCCTCTCCCATAAAATGAGCGGTTAAGTTCTGACCATTACTCTACCTACTACTAGATGAGTAACTCATTTGTCGAGAGAGACCAGCCTCCTTGGATTTCCCGGAGCTGACCGACGGAATATAGGGTCGAAGAATCACCCAATATATTCCTATAGACCCTCCTAAGCCCACTGTGATCCTAGTCTGCAGCCTCGAAGTAGCTACTCCTTTCAGCCGAGAGAGAGAAGTAAGTACCTCCCCTGATCTCCTCCTCCGAGCCTGAAACACGGCATCAAAACAAACTACCCGTTTGGCCGCACCCAACGTGGGTTGGCTAGGCTAGAGGCCGTCACCATTACCGAGGCGTAGCTAGATAGACACCAGTATAGCCAACGACGTCTAGAGCGAGAGAGTATTCTCTAGGGTTTCTAGAGAGCGAGAGTAGTTTTAGATACAAATACAATTAAAAAGAAAAGATAAGACAAATGTAGAGAATGTTCACCTGGTCAGTTATTGACCAAGAAAATAATGCTCAACCACCCTTGGATGTAAATCCAATGGCAGAGAGAATTATTATTAAGTTGAGGTGTTTTGTTTTCCACGTTTGGATATAAATCTAAGGGTTATTGAGCATAAATTCTTTGGTCAGCAACTGACTGGGTGAACACCATTGAGACAAATGCAAGTAATAATTGATACAAAACATAAAACCAAAGAACTTTTTAATCTAAAAACAAAAATATGTTTTCAATTTCTTCAAAACTGATGACTGTATCAAATTTACTTGAGTTGTATCTGAATGTATCCATTAATGTACCGGCACCCATGTTACTTGTAATAGTTCGAGCTATGAATAAATTGTGTTTTTCATGACTATCTGGATTCAACATTTGGAACTTGATTTGTTTGTGATGACCTGCGTTGGATGAGGTTTATGAGGCAGATAAATCTATCGAATTTTGGAAGTAGCAGAATCTGGAAGATAGTTTGAACTGTTGATATTAAGGTCCTCACACATTCATGTTTTAATCTATATTTGTTTGTAATGCATCATGTATTTATACCAGTTTAAATAATTGGGAGGAAGAATGCATATAGACATTCCCTCACTTTGAAAAGTGCAGGTCCTATCACTGAAATAGGATAAAAAACAATCTAATAATCATCGAAAACCCAGGGAAAGTATGATAGACAATAAATGTTTTCCACAGTAAATCCATTTTTCTTCAGATCGATCTAAATCCACAGCAGGAAACCCATTTTTCTTCAGATCGACCTAAACTCATAGCGGAAAAACCCATTTTTCTTCAGATAGATCTAAACCCATAGTTGGCATCAGAGAGATGAAACAGATACGCAAGCCAATTGTTTTCGATTACAATCTGAAAGACATAGTTAAGGACTTAAGGAGTTTAAGGGAGAAAAAAAAAGTTGAGAAAAAATCTCAATCAGATGGAGGCACAAGGACTGGGAATAGGAGAGCATGAAGAGTGTGTTTGGATGAGGGAAAAAATGATGGAATTTAATTGAAAGTGAGGATTTTATAATTCCTAATAACCAATTCCTTCGTTTGGCATTATCAGATCAAAAATTTTAAATTTCGTTGTGGAGGAAAACGAAGGAATTCATTATTTAAATTCTCCGCTTCAATTTCCATCAAAATAGGTGTCATTTACGGGTGAATCTAAGTTTGCAAACACGATAACGTTGAGACCAAACCCTAAACCCCAGGCCTCCCTTCTCGGCGGTGGCATGGCGTTTCCTCAACCGTCTGCCCCGCGACCTTCCTTTGCCTCTTTGCTTAGCGCCCAGCTTTCTCCACTGGACCTTCCTTTGTCTCTTTGCTTAGCGCTCAGCCGTCTGCCCCGTGACCTTCCTTTGCCTCTTTGCTTAGCGCCCAGCCTCCTCCACTGGATTTCAATATGGACGATTTGCTAACTCCTTTTCTCGACAATGGCGTTGTCTCCGTCCAGATTTCTGAAGAACCATATCTACGTGGTTTAGAACGCTGCTGTACATACCTCCAATAATATGGAGTATTTACTACGTCACCAAGCATAAGTAACACCCACTTTGGGACATCCACAAGACATGGCAAGGCCCAACCGAGACATACATCGTGTAGCCCTATGTTCAGGCTACGCGGCGGTATCCGGAAGTCACAAATCCGCCACCGGGAAGCCACCTTTCCGCCCTTGCCAAGATGCCACCACAACATAGCTTTCTACATGCTTCTAGGCTTTCTAGACTAGAAATATGTGGAAACTTGTCCCACATCGAAGAATAAGTAGAGGAAGGGAGCCTCCTTCCCCTATAAAAGGAATGCCTCCTCCCACTTAAACACCATTCATTCCATTCCATCTCAACTCCATTACAACACGCTTTGTAATCTTGTTAGGCCGCAAGGCTCGACACACTAGTATAAGCTTTCAAGTGGACGTAGTCTCCCGCTAAGGCGGGAGGTGAACCACTATACTTCGCTTGTGTCACTCTCTCTCTCTCTCTCTTACTTATCGTTAATTAGATCCCCACGGATCCAAGCATTAACAGCTGCAAAACCAATCTTGTTGGTCGAGTCGTGCTCCCACCAAAAGAAACCCCTCTTACGTCCCATGAATTGGTGTCACAACTTAAGGCTTGCTTACCCGCCCTAAGCAACTGGTCCGTCTCACCCTTGGGAAGGGGTTTTTTTATGCTCCAGTTCCAATCCCTAAAGGATATGCAGAGTGTCTGGTCCGCTGGTTCAGTCTCATTGCAACAAGGAATCCTGCGCTTGATAAAGTGGACACCGAGTTTCTCCCCTTCAAACTACAGAAACACCTTTGCGCAAGTCTGGGTTCGTCTTTGGGACTTGGGCTTCTCATTCTGGGAACAACATACCCTCTTTGAAATTGCAAAGGGAATTGGGATACCCATGAAGCTCGACCCGAGAACAATGGATCGATCTGTTGGTCTGTATGCTAGGGTTCTAGTTGACGTTGACCTTTCAAAGCCTTTAGTTCAGCAGCTTCATGTGACCCGTGTAAATGGAGACCAGATTTCAGTCGGCTTTGAGTACGAAGCCCTTCCAAGCTTGTGTTCCAAGTGGACCTTATTGGGCACTTAGAGGTCAAATGCAGAGTAATGGCCCGAGCTCCTACAGAAGGAGTGCCTATCTCCGTTCGTGGTCGCTCTACCACTTGTAGACTGAGGAGGAAGCCCAAGGATGTTTCTGGTCCTCCCACTCGCAGCGGAGCTTCTCCGCCATGCAATGTGGATGCAGTTAATGTTAGTGAGAGTAATGGTCTGGTGGATAAGAACGGTTCAACAAGCCAGATGTATGTTAATCTAATGCAAACTTCTAACCAGGCTTCTTCCTTTTAGAGTGTCCCACCTGGCTTTCAGAGGCTGCCCATGGGAAGTTTGAAAGAGGCTGAGATAGTTAGTACTTCATCAGATAGTGTTACTAAGTCGCCAATTAGTGACTTGGGAAGAGGGGCAGTTTCAATCCCTCCTGAGAATGTTGTGGACTTGGAGGACCAGTTGGAGGATGGTGAGTTCACACCAGTAGTTTCCAAAAGAACTAAAAAACAGCTCAAAAAACCTGTTTTGAAGGTTCTAGCTCGTAAAACTTTCACAGAACGTGCTCTCATTCAAAAGGGAGCGAAGCACAAATTCATCTAATTAATGAAAGTTCTGTACTAGAACGCTCGTGGCATCGCCAATGATGACACTCAGCAAGAATTAATGGATCTGGTACGTGTGCATCGTCCTTGTTTTGTTGCTTTGTCTGAACCTTTTGTCCCTATTAGTGCTATTAACAGGTCTTTTTGGAGGGCTTCAGGCCTGTCTCCTTTTGCTACTAATGACCGGGGTTCGCAAGCTCCCAACTTGTGGATTCTTTATCAGGAAGCTCTTCAGCCCAAGGTCCTATCCTCTACTTCTCAGCAGGTTACTTTTTCTTGTCGGCTTGATGGTCATCAGTGCGTATTCACTGTGGTTTATGCTAAAACATCTACTGTGGGCAGAAGGTTACTTTGGCAGGATCTAACTAGTATCTGCTGTGCCCATGTTCAAGGCCCGTGGGTAGTGATTGGTGACTTTAATTGTGTTATGGATGCGCATGAGAAGAGGGGAGGCAATCCTCCGAATCTAACTTCTTGTATTGACTTCCAACAAATGAGTGCTACATGTGGGCTAGTGGATATTCCTACTACTGGGCTAGCCTTCACATGGTCTAACCGTCGAACTGATGTTAGGTTGGATAGGGCTCTATGTAATTTGGCCTGGTTAGAGGCTTGGCAGGTCCTAGAGTGCAGTACTTTAACTAAATCAGCCTCAGACCATTGTCCTATTCTTCTCTCTTTCTCAAAGTTTGCTTTGTGTTATCGATCTCCTTTCAAGTTTCAAAATATGTGGCTATAGGCCCCCAATTTCAGCCAGCTTGTTAAAGTTTTTTGGGATGGTCTTTAGGTCTATGGCTTCCCAATTTTCATTCTGTGCTCAAAACTCCGTGCTCTTAAAGTCATGCTTAAGACATGGAATAAAGCCCACTTCGGCAATGTGCATGCTCGGGTGGATGCTGCTAGGCATGATTTGGATGTTATTCAAGTAGAAATTATGGACTTGGGCCTTTCAGAGGATAGGTACATGAGGAAGGATGCAGCTAATGCGGATTATCAGTTTTAGCTTTCACTGCAACATACTCTACTTAGGGATAAGTCTCGTGTGCGGTGGCTAAAAGACGGAGATCGTAATACATCTTTCCTACACAACATGGTAAAGGTGCATCGTTTAAATAAAATGATTTCTACTTTGTCTGATGGACAGGTTACCTTGCAGGACCATGACTCTATTGCTAGTTAAATTGTGCAACACTATAAGACTATGTTTACTCCGGACCAGGGCATCATTGATTCTGGCCTTGTGGAGAGAGTGATCCCACATTTGGTCACAGCTGAAGAGAATTTGTCGCTCATTTCTATACCTACTGACGAGGAGATCTCTTTAGTAGTCAGGTCCATGGATAGTAGTAGCTCACCTGGGCCCGATGGTTTTGGAGGAGGGTTTTTTTAAAGCCTGCTGGTCTGTGGTCTCTGGTGATGTGATTCTTGCGGTTTGAAGCTTTTTTGAGATGGGTCACCTTCCTCCACACTTCAACTCCAATACGCTTATTCTGATTCCGAAAGTCCTTGAGGCTGAGGGTATCTCAGACTACAGGCCTATTGCATTAGCAAATTTTGTGTTCAAAATAATAACTAAATTGATGGCTAATCGGTTAAGTCAAGTTGCCCCAAACCAGAGTGCTTTTATTCAACCTAGGTCAATAATTGACCCTATTATTCTTACTTCGGAGTGCATGAATCTTCTGGATCACAAGTGTAATTTTAGGAATATTGCTATCAAGTTCGATATTGCAAAGGCCTTTGATACTGTTGATTGGATCTTTTTGCTTCGGGTTCTTCAAGCTTTTGGTTTTGATGGAACCTTTGTGCATTGGAAAGTACCGCCCATCTTTCCATATTGGTGAATGGTCAATCGTGTGGTTTCTTTACCTGCTCGCGTGGGGTGAGGCAAGGGGACCCTTTATCACCAATTCTATTTTGTTTGGCTGAAGAGGTGTTGAGTCGGGGTCTTTCTGGGCTTGTATCTGATAGCCAGATTGAGCGCATTGTTGCCCCTAGCTCTTGTTCTCCTCCTTCACATGTTCTCTTTGCAGATGATGTAATGATTTTCATGCAAGCTAGTCCTAGGGGTTTAAATGCTCTCACCCAGTTCATGGAAGAGTATGCTGCGAATTCAGGACAGGTTGTCAACCGAAACAAGTCACTTTTATTCCTTGGCAAGCATGCCTTTGCTCGGCAGGCGGCAATCCAATCTACCTTGGGTATTAAAATGGGTGAGCTTCCTTTTATCTACCTTGGTGTTCCTATCTTTCAAGGTAGGCCGAATAGTGAATTCTTAAGACTAGTGGCATACAAGATTCGGTGTAAACTGTCTGCATGGAAGGCAAAAATGCTTTCTCAAGCAGCGAGGTTGCAGTTAGTTGATTCGGTTATACATAGTGTGGTTATATACAGTTTTCAAATCTATGCTTGGCCTCACTCTCTTTTGAAGAAAGTGCAGCGATGGATTCGCAATTTCTTTTGGACTGGGGATCCCCTAAAAAAAGGTGCTACGTTGGTTTCCTGGGATAAAGTCTGCCAGCCAAAGGATAGGGGTGGTCTGGGGCTTAAAAATATTGTTGTCTTGAATTAGGCCCTTTTTCTTAAACGGGGTTGGGATGTCGTCTCCAAAGCTTCCCCTGCAGCATGTTTTTTGCAAGATCGATTTCTTACTGCTGGATTTCAGCCTTGTCTTTATTACAAAAAGTCCTCAGTCTGGCTTAGGTTGAAGCAAGTTTGGAAGACTCTTCTTTCCAAGTTGCGTTGGATAATTGGCGATGGCGCTTCAATAAGGCTATGGAAGGATAATTGGATGGGAGACATATTGGGGGAGGCTTTCAATTTGAGTCCCCAGGAGCTTGCTAATCTCGATAACACAATTAGCGAGTTCATTGTTCATGGTAAATGGGTATTACCTGACATCTTTGGTCAGGTGTTTCCTGAGATCGCAGCAGCCCTTGCTTCTACCACGCTTCCCATAGAGCTAACAAAGGACCAAGTGGTTTGGTCTAACTCCTCCTCCGGTTCTTTGACTTCGAAGGATGCTTACCTGACCTTGGCTCCGTCTTCTCCTATGTTACCTTGGGGTTCTCTCTTATGGCATCCTGCAATTCAGCCGCGGAAAAGTATTTGTTCTTGATGAAAAATCTCACCAATGAACGGCTTGAAAAGATGGGGATTACTATTTGTTCTCGGTGTAGCCTTTGTGAAGCTTGTTGTGAGAATTGGCAGCATTTATTTTTAAGTTGCACGGTGGTGTTAAAAGTTTGGAGGTGGTGCTTTCGCATGTTCAATATAGCTCTCCCTCAGTTACTTTCGTTGCATGATTTTCTTACTGTGGAGTTTATGTCTAATCTCTCTGTCTCCTCGAAGATCCTTTGGCGCATCACTATATGCAATGTTCAATGGTGCCTCTAGTATGAGCGAAACAGATTGCGACATGATGGAGCAGGTAGGTTTAATTGGGCTAGCTTCATGCATTTTTTAATTAATGCCATAAAAGAGTCTGCTAGGTTGGTGTTTTCGTCATCCACTTCACATTCTGGGGCTCCCATGTTTAAGTCCTTGTATCTCTCTCCTTTGCGGCATATTTCTCCCAAGTTTACTAGAGTCACTTGGATGCCTCCACCGGCCCCTTGGATAAAGATTAATATTGATGGGTCTTTCAAAAATCGGGACCAAGCAGGCTTTGGAGGTATAGCACTGGATAATGATGGTTCCTTTGTTCTTGCTTTTGCCTCAAGAGTGTGTGTCCCAAGTGCTCTGGATGCAGAAGTGTTGGCCTTTATTGAGGCTATCAGGGTGGCCAAACTGAATGAGTGGCATTACTTGTGGGTCAAAACGGACTCGGCCTTGGTCTTGAAGTATGTTGCTACTCCGAAATTGATTCCTTGGCGACTGGGTGTACGTGTAATGGTCCAACTGTCTGGCTCTTGCAAAGCACTTGCAATTGCATGTTTCTCATATATTCAGGGAGGGGAATGCTCCAGCTGATACCTTGGCTAATTACGGTGCGTCTCATGTTGGAAGCCATTTATGGTCAGCACTGCCTTTGTTCTTGGTTCATGGTTTTGGTCGTGATTTTTCATCAAGGCCAACCTACAGGTTCTCTTAGTCCTATAAGTTACTTTATTGGTTCTCTTTGCACTTAATTTAATTATGTTTGTTCTCTTTGCATTAGTACAGAATCTTCTAGAAGGTTCTATGTAGAATTGGGTCTCATTGCTTTTTTGTAATTTTATTTGGGAGAGGCCTTGGCTGCGTCCTCCACCCCACTTGTTTTGTTTTTGAGTTATCAATAAATTTCCGAGAGTGGGTGTTGAGCTAGCCCTCTTCTCGTTTTCCAAAAAAAAAAAAAGGTGTCATTTACGAATTCCTTTCTAGTATTCAATTTTCATTTCCAAAACAAGACTTTTTTCTATTCAATTTATTTTTATTTGTTTTAAACTTTCTTATTTATTACACATTTCAAATCATAAATAGATACAACCAAACAATAGAAATTGCAATTAATGAAATTTTAGATTGATGGAGTTAAAGATTCTATCATTATAAATTCCTACGGACTTCATAATTTTCTCATCCAAACGCTTAAGGGAGAGAGAAGCAGAATAACACCGTCAGTATTGGAAGAACCAAAAATTGACCCTTTAAGAGTCATTTGTTGACATGGATCATTAGGAACCATTAGATTTTGAAATCGATGCTAGAAATAAAAAGTCAAGGACAAATGAGGATGGAGAGTAGCCAAGGAGAGGTATAGATAATATTGAAGGAAAAAAAAAAACTTGGTCAAAACTATTTACAAAAACATTAATTAATTGCCCAAAAATCAGGTAGAAAAGCATTAACTAACTACTCAGAAATCACGGGTTCTTTTTGAAATCGATGCATGTACACAGCTACTCATCATTCCCCTCATCCTTAGGCTCAGGGCCAGGCCCCTAGAGTCTGCAAGAAAATATGGATTTAATTAAATGATTACATCCAAGGGCAAAAAGTAAAATCTGAGAAAAACCACGTATCATGGATAATACACCTACCTGCATACCACCTCATGAAGGTGATGCAAGAAACCAGAATAATCCTTTCTGACTTCTTTGTCAAGGCGTTCCATCGTGCTTTGCCCAGGATGTCGATATGCATTTCTTATTAATTCAAGGAGGTCCAATGCGCTTTGACCATTATAACATCTAACTCTACTCTTATCATCCTCATGTTCAAAAACACTTCTCAAATCAGGTCCCATCTTAGTATCCCAATCCGAGCAGCGCGGCTTAAATGCTTCTTGTTTCAACATAAAAAAAAAAATTGCATCCGTTTGGGAAACGTCATCCTGAGTTTAGCGTGCACTATGTTAAAACAAGATTTCATCCTCTCATCAGCGGTAGTCATAAAGAATCAATGTGCCATTAGTTTACTGATGAATTCATTGTACCTGAGAAAAAAGATCAACATATGTATATGAAATCATTTTCATACAAGAAAGAGTTATATTCATAATTCATACAAATGTTCTAATATAAAAGAAAGCAAGGAACAGATCTCGTTCACTCCAATCCATCCTGGGCTACAATATGTGAATCTTTAACAAGTCTTTCAATGCCATAAAGTCATTCATCCTCAGGGTGTCATCTCCTAGCGCCGGAATGTCCTTCAAATTGTGCATGCCGATGTTGATAATTTTGACTTTGCCTGATAAAACAACGTAGTTTTCAGTTTGGTCTAAACCCTTGTGAAAAAGACCGTTCTCATGCACGTATATTATGGCTTTTATAAGCAGCCTACATCAATAAGTCACATATTAGTTTTTTTTTTTGCCTCCTCGTACATAAATTGCTATTACAAAATTTTAAAATTGATTTGGTCAAGAAAGATGACAATATCTTACAGTATCAAATTGCTACCATAGGGAAGCAGAAGATCAGCGTGTCTCATCTTGTTTTGAATATCTGGTTTTTTTACCCAATCACCTAGAAGGCAATCAAATCGATCATAACACAAAATCTAACTCTATATTGCATCGCAGTAAGAGGCGAACCACGCTTTCAATATTGCCTCATTATGTAAATCATAAGTTGCGGATAAGATTTTTTTTGCTACTTCTTCTTCTGATTTCAAAAATCGAACCTCCCTCTCTTCACCATGTTCAAAGACTATTTTTCCCATTAAACAAGGTTTGAGATGGTCCATAACAGAGGAATTCACATCTGATAATATTTGAACTTATGAGCTGCGGAAGAAGTTCCAGTCAGAGAAAACTGAAATAGATTCATAATACTCACAAACACGGAAGAGAAACGTCAAGTGAAAAGTCAACACTATTTAATAATTGCATACCGTACTCTTGTTGAGTCTAGCCTTGATTTTCTCTTTGGTATCAGTTAAGAATTGTTTCTGACGTTGCATATAATTTTTATCACCATCCTTATTTTCCACCTTCAGATCCAGATCCACAACTGTCTCTTTTCCTTTAATATTCAAAGATGGAGTATTATTATATTAATACAAAACTAATAAATTCAATGAAATGGGAGAAGATATGTGGGTACAAGAAAGCGCAGAAGCAACAAACTGACCAGCCATTGTAGAATAACAGACAAATCTAGGAACATATACATCTATATCTGGATTGGTAAACACACACACATACATATACCACTACTACACAAGATTATATCAATGACGTTTTTAAACGCCATCCCCAGACGCCATAATCACCGACGCCATCTTTTCCTTGGCAAATTAATGGCGTTTTGAAAAAGCCATTAAAAAAATTCAATGATGTTTTGAAAACGCCATCAAAGATATTTAACGACGTTTCCAAAACGCAAATAAAAATCCTCATATGGTATCTGGACTATAGTCTAATGCACATTTTGGTACCTAAACTTTCAAAACTACCCATGGTACCTGAACTATTGCTCCGTTTCTCCATATGGTACTTCCATCCAATCTGTCGTTAACTTTGCCTACGTGGCTCATGCTTATAGGATGACATTCATCTCTCAAAAAAAAAATTAATAAGCAAAGTTAACGGCAAATTGGATGGAAGTACCATATGGAGAAACAGAGCAACAGTTCAGGTACTATGAGGGTAGTTTTGAAAGTTTAGGTATCAAAATGTGCATTGGACCATAATTCAGGTATCATTTGAGGATTTTCCCCTAAAAATATTTCCATGATGTTTCCAAACGCCATGAAATTTTTTCCAACTTTTAAAAAAAAAAAAAAATTAGATATATTGATTTTCTGATTTAATGCAGAAAATCAATTATAGTATTGGCTAGAATATTACACCACACTATGATAAAATTCTATTACTATATAACTCTGAATTAATAAAATCAGAAATATCCAATCTACAATACTTCCGTCATTGTAAATTTTATTAATAAATTCTCAAACAAGTAAGCTAAGGGAGGAAAAAAAAAAACGATAACACAGGTTGCTTTAGACTAGCTAAACCAGAGTATATGGAAGTGATCAACTGGTCGGCAATCCTTATTGGTTGGAGAAACAAAAGTTCAGTTTCATATCGATCACACACATCTATTGGTTGCCCATGAAAGCCAAATTGCTATGTATGACAGCAAGCCTGATTGTTTACGCTTCGTAAGTTATTCACTAGACAGTCTTTACTATTTAATCTTGAATTTCCAAGTGTAAGTTGATAATATTGGTTTGGTGGTAAAACAACTCTTACAAGTTAGAAATGAGCTATTTGTATGAAATTTTGTGTACACTTATCCGTTCTGTGCCAAAGCCAATGTACGTAGCATCTCCCTTTTCAATGTAAACTCTGTGTGAGGCACATTTTTGTTTTCACATTAGCATTAATCGGTAATGTAACGATTTACAGAATCTCTTGGGTTTAACTCAGGTAAAAAGTTATCTGTCTAGAAATGCTTGAAGTCTTGAACAATGATGTGATGACCTGGATTTTCATTATGTAATTTTGGTAATTAATAATGGACTAGTTGTACGAATAATTGTTATTATGCTTTATTCGTAGATTTTGTATGGAGTGGAATGATTTTCGTACGTATAAATAATTGAATTTCACAGTTTAGGGGTCGTGTGAAGTTTGACTTTTTATATGTTGAGATTCTCGGAAAATTTCCTTCACGAAAGTTGTAGAGCGCGTCGATACGAGTTCGTGGACATGCGGAACGCGTAAATTGGAGTTCGTATGAGGAAGTTATGGTTGTTGGAAAAAGTTTCCGTTTTAGTATATAAAGGAAAAATCAGAAAAATATTTCATTTTTCCTCATTTTCCTTTTCCGGAAGCCGCATACCCTCTCTCTCTTCTCTCTCGTCCACTCCCTCAGTATCGAAGATTTTCGACTGACCCGACCCGAACCCGGCGTTCCGACCCGACTTTTCCGGCCGACTGCGGCGGTCTCCGGCCTTGAAACTTGGCCAGCAGGGTCGCCTCCTCTGTCTGGTCGTCCCTCTGGTGTTCTTACGGCGATTCTCCGTCCCGGTGGCAGTTCAAGGCGGTGCAGACTAGAGAAATCGGACCCGACCGGAAAACACAGTTCCGACGTCG
>LYNE01000003.1:483819-501089 GCA_001662545.1 Rosa x damascena | reverse complement strand
TCGATTTTTATTGTTGTAAAAATCAGGGGCGTGACAAATGAGATTTACTTATTTTAATCTATCTTCTTTTAGAATAGTGAAATATGTACATCTTTACTGTAATTTGACTTTTCTTTCTTCCTTCCTCCATATATTGGCAGTGGTCTCCCAAAGATGCACTTGCTGCTCCCATCTCATGTGCAATATATTCATGCGATGGTTTGTTGGTTTATGCTACTTTTTGTGACGGTGTTGTGGGAGTTTTTGATGCTAATAGCTAAAGATTCAGATGTCGTATAGCGCCTTCTGCTTATATACCATCATTTTCTCTCAGGTGAGCACAAAGTATTATGCTCTTTGTTGAATAGAAACCCTGTTCCTTCTGTCTTTTTCTCTTACTATAATGAACCTAATTTGTACATTTGCAGTGGTGGCAACCCCTCCTATCCTCTGGTTGTAGCAGCTCATCTATCTGAACCTAACCAGATTGCAGTTGGCATGACTGACGGGTCAGTGCATCTGGTTGAACCATCTGATGCAGAGCTGAAGTGGGGTGGCACACCCTCTCAAGATAATGGTCGTACCAATTCATCAAATCCGTCTCCTAGTGGTCAAGCATCAGATAGAACTTCCTTCCAGGTGATGAATATGGCTAGTTAAGTTATGTTCGAGATGAGTAGATGTCTCTAATCATTGTTTAAGCTGTTAGATGACCATAACTTGACATCATTTGATACGAATTCAGTTTCATAGAAATTCAAAAATAGATGTCTCTAATCATTAATTAGTTTAGCTTTTCATCATTTGAAAAGCATAATTGACCTCGAGGGACATTTTATTGATAAGATAAGTTTCACATTCACCAAGTGAGGGATTAGGTTGATATTCATAAGATTTACTTGTTAGGTGACCATAACTTGACATCACTTGATACGGATTCAGTTTCGTAGAAATTCAAAAATAGGGTGCAAATGATTCAATACTATATGTTATGTTATATATGGAATTAAAATCGTTTAGGGATAATTAGCGTTTTTCCCTTGTGATTGAGACACTAAATTAAGGTTTAAAAATCATTACCCCAGTTATGTTGCTTATTTTTATCTTTGATTTTCATATCAAAAAAAATCATGTTGCACGTGAGAGTGTAGATCCAAGGAGTCGAAGCACGAGATTGCTGATGGTGAAGTTAGAGGCATACTAAAAGTGATTGCATCCACTGGGAGATTTTGGTATGCTGTTATCTCAATGTGAAATTTCCCTCCTTTTTGTTTGTCATACTGATGCATTATTCTGGGTGCATGCATGTGTCTTTAATTTGTTTACACTAGTTAAGATGCATGGAAAAGAAACGTACATTTGTTTTTGCTTGGTTGTTGACTTTCTTGTTATGTACATCTTACAGGCATGATTGGGACAAATCAAAGAGCATGCTATCCTTTCAGCTGAAGCAGGTACGTGGGTCTTCAAGTATTTATGCATGGCTGTCGCATATATTCATGTACACACGGGCACAAGTATGATTCTATTTCTTGTCTCTATCTCCCAGATTATGATTTCTCTTCCTGATTTTCTGATTTATGAAGGTTCTGTCAGAGTATCCTGATGCAGAAAAGACTATTGAGCAGCAAAATACTACTTTAGGAGAAACCAACCTAGAACTGGCCGGTGAAGAGGTTGGATGAAGGTAACCTCATTCGCCTGTATCATATATGATATCCAATTTATTGTTATGTCCTTATATCTGTTGCTCCCTTCTGTTACTCCTTGAGAGCCATGTGATCTTTACACCCTACACTATCTCATGTACTGACAATCTAGGCCATTCTGGATTTGTGTGAAAATGGGTTGGATGGTACTTGCTAATGGCAAATCAAGGTTTGGGGTTCTTGGGTTGACTGATAATCGAATCTGGGCTTTCTAAACACTGGATGACTAGGGGGATAATCGTTCACAGTGGAAGACTTGAAGCTGCAGTTCTCTTTTAATTTAGTTTATATTTTCTTTTTTATAAGCTAGTTTAGTTTATGGTGTTATGGGATTTATAGTTTCATAGGATTTTCAGTTACTTTTGTTTTTCTGGTAATTGTTTATAGTATGTTTCTTCATTGCAGCTCTTCATGGTTTTACCGAAGGTCCTCCGTTTACCCTTCAGAGGCTTTGAGAGGTGATCACTTCAACTTTATAGTGTGTATTTTTGTGATGAAAATGTCCAGCAGGTATTCTTAATTATTGTGTTCTGCGTCTCACTGTTAACAGTTTTCAAACACTTTGATAGTTGTGATGTAGACTTAGCTACCTTTCTGAAACTGCTATCCCTGTCTCTCCTTTCATCTTTGTGCACCCATTAGATGGTTCCACTATTATTTCTTACTGAAAAGCCTGTGGTATTTCAATATCATTTGGTACTCTCTGAGTTGTTTGTAGACTGTTATAATGAGTGCAAGTCTTTTGCTTATTTGATATGTTAAATATGATTAAAAAACACAAAATATATGTTTGCCAGATATAATTTTTGTTTTGAATTTTTTGTCAAGCAGATCCTATTGGATGCGCGCAGCATCTACCCGAATCTCTCAAAGCTTGCTCTAGCTCTAGAAAAGGTATATTAACCCAAAACCTTACACTGTTTTCCTCCACTTTAATAGTTTCTTTTCAAAGTTTAGGCTTCTGAGCTAAATGTTTAGTTGAGAGTGCAAAGGACAAAACACCAACAATTGAGGGGGAAATTGTTAAACTTCTCCCTGTAAATTAAAGGGTGTCATTTCTAAAGTTCATTAATTAGTTTGATTTTATTAGATTTTGTATTTTATATTTTATTTTTCTTGATTGTAGAACAGCCTATTGGTGACATCTATGCTGATTATCTCAATGGATGCTGACTATCTCAATGGATCCGTGTCCGTATTCAGTGTTGCAAAAGACAGATGAATCAGAAAAAGTAAGTGGAGAACCTAAACTTCACTCTGACGCAAGTGGGGTGGAACCTATGGTAGGTGACAGGGATGAAGTAATGGTAGAGGTTGAGCAGGCTGATATTGAACTCTGAGACTACATTCCAGACTGTTGTCCGTCCTTGCATTTTTGTTCTCTGGAGTTGTCTGTGCTCTATTGCTCTTCGCCACCATTTTCTAAAATGAAATGTCAGTTAAGATGGTACTAGATATCCTGACTTTTCCAGGAGATTGTTGCTGTTATGTGTTTTCAAGGGGGATAAGTACGAAGATGGTGATGAGATCATCAGATCTAGTGACAAGGATTGTTCAGTAAAATGTCATTTTGGTGGTTAAATTCATTGATGAAAAAAGGTAGGGAGAAAACACAGGAGGATGAAGATATACCGAAGTTGCGAGATGAAGATCGAGCAGAAAGTTATCATGGGAAATTCTTGGAGCAACTGAGGAAGCAGAAACAAATTAAGCCATCTTCCCAGTCATCAGTGTTAAAGACTATAATCCTATTCCACTGGAAGGAGATTTCACTATCTGGTTTGTTTGCTTTGCTGAAGGTACTTACTACAAGTGCTGGTCCTTTGCTTCTCAATGCCTTCATTAGGGTTGCAAAGGGAAATGAAAGTTCCGAGCACGAAGGCACTGGTACTTCAGGTGCAGGCTTATTGGTTTGAAAGTTAGGTCTTTGCCGACAGTAGCCATTGACAACAAGCAATTGAGATTATCTAATGCTGCTAAGTTGACACATTCAGGCTGTCAGATTATGAATGAAGTATGTTACTGTGGATGCATGGGATTGGAGAGTTTCCATTTTGGTTCCATCAGACTTGGACTACTAGCATCCAGCCCTGTTTTTCTGTGGTAATCCTTTTCTGCGCAGTCGGCTAGCTACATTTGCAGCCTTGGTAGTGAATACTTTTGAGTGTGATTTATTATGCTTCAATTGCTGAGCTACAACATAAGTTCCAGACTAAGCTTATGAAGGCACAAGATGAAAGGCTCTAGTCCACTTCTGAGGCTCTAGTGAACATGAAGGTCTTAAAGTTATATGCATGGGGAACGCATTTCAAGAAGGCAATAGCAAAGTTAACGAAGGAGGAGCACAAATGGATATCTTCAATGCTGTTAAGGGGAGCATATAGTACTCATCTCGTTTGGTCAACTCCTGTTTTTGTCTCTACTGCAACATTTGGAGCAAGCTATTTTCTCAAAATTCCGTTACATGCAAATAATGTATTCACTTTCATCTTAACTTTGCGGCTTGTTCATGGCCCCATTCGATCCATACCTGATGTTTTTGCGGTTGTCATTCAAGCCAAGGTTTCATTTACCCATATTGTGAAATTCCTTGAGGCACCTAAGCTGAAACTTCAAATGTCCGGAACTGCAACATGAAGAATGTAGCTCACTCCATTGAAATTAAGTCAGCTAATTTTCATGGGAAGAGAATTTTTCGAATCCATTCTGAGAAATATAAATTTAGAGGTCAGACCTAGTGAAAAGGTGGCTATATGTAGAGAATTTGGCTCAGGCAAATCAAGCCTTCTAGCTGCAATTCTTGGAGAAATTCCAAATGTGCAAGGAAATGTAAGTTGCTACTCTTCTCTGTTCTGTTAGCATATTAATCTTTCTAAATGGGGTCAATCTAGTTGTAAATTTATACGCATTTGATTCTGTTTTGGTCAGTCTTCTCTTAACTCTGAATCTTTTATACGCATTACCAGTATACTTCAAACTTATTAATTGTCTGGGGCTAGTCATGTCTGGTATGTTCCGTGTTATTCAGGAATATTAGGGAAAATTTCGCAAACAGTACACCAAGTAAAGGCCACTAATAATTCTTATACACAAAATTTCAAACCAAACATTTCGGTGCACGAAATCTGAAACTCGACCCACTATCAGTACACGAGGTCAATTTTTGACACCAAAATGTCCATTATGCCCTTAGTTCTTTTTTTTTTTTTAATAATTTTTTTTTTAATAATTTTTTTTTTCTGTTATTTTTTTTTCCTTCGTTTTTATCTCTTTCTTCTTCCTTCTTCCGGGCTCACTCCCTCACTCGATCTTTCGCAGTCGGGGACGGCTCTGTTCCCGGCAAGGCCTTCTGCTTTGGGACCTCAATCTAGCTGAGCGGGGCGCACGAGCTTCAGTTCAACAACTGCGAGAGAGCCAAAGAGGCCCAAATCCACGGGATCGAGACCTTGATCTGCATCCCAACTTCTGATGGTGTTCTTGAAATGGGTTCCACCGGTTTGATTAGAGAGAACTGGGGATTGATCCAGCAAGCCAAGTCGTTATTCGGGTCGGATTAGCCCGACCCGAAAACAAGACCGCTCGAGTTCATCAACCAGAACTTCTCCATTTTTGACATCGGCATCATTGCCGGCTTGCAGAAAGAGGATCACAGCTCGTACAATGACGACAAGAAACATGTTTCTGGTTCTAGCAAGAAGAAGAACGGAGCTCCAAACCCAAACCCGGACTTCGCAGATTCCGACTGCCAGATGAAAAGAGCACCGAAGAAACTGGGTCGGAAACCCGAGCTGGGCCGAGACATGTAGCTCAACCATGTGGAGGCGGAGCGGCAGCGGCGAGAGAAGCTCACCTCGCAAGGGCGGCGTTGGAAGCGAGGGAGTGAGCCTGGAAGAAGGAAGAAGAAAGAGATAAAAACGAAGGAAAAAAAAATAACAGAAAAAAAAATATTAAAAAAAAAATCGAGGGCATAATGGATATTTTGGTGTCAAAAATTGACGTAGTGTACTGATAGTGGGTCGAGTTTCAGATTTCGTGTACCGAAATGTTTGGTTTGAAACTTTGTGTATAAGAATTATTAGTGGCCTTTACTTGGTGTACTGTTTGCGAAATTTTCCCTGAATATTAACATCAGTAGAGAAGTTGGTTTGTTAACAGTTGATGTTGGATGGGGAGATCCTACAGGCAGCTCCTTATTATCATTTAATGGCCTCGAGCCAAAAATTTCAGGACCTTGTTAATGAACACAAAGAAACTGCTGGTTCTGAAAGGCTTTCGGATGTCACTTCTGCTCAAAACTCTGGATATCATCTAGAGAGATTAAGAAGACTTACGTGGAGAAGCCACTGAAAGCAAGTAAAGGTGATCAACTGATTAAACTAGAAGAGAGAGAGACAGGAGACACAGGTTTCAAGCCATATATATTTGTCTACACTTCACTTTCATTATGAGTCAGCTGATTGCACAGAACTCTTGAATGGCTGCTAATGTTGGTAATCCGAATGTTAGCACATTGCGACTGCTCGTGGTTTACTTGTCAATTGGATTCTTTGCAATAATTTGTTGTTTTGTTTAGATCTCTTGCAGCAGTTGTTGGGGGTCTTGAGACATCAAATTCTTTATTTTCACAATTACTAAACTCCCTTTTTCGTGCAGCCATATCATTCTATGACTCAACATCACTGGGAAGGATACTTAGTCGAGTATGCATTATAAATAGAAACTTTGGTTTATAGACTAGCAGGCATGAAAGATACTAATAGCTTTATGTACTGCATTGTTTCATGTCTAGGTTTCATCTGATCTGAGCATCACAGATCTTGACATTCCATTCAGCATAGTATTTGCTTGTGTAGCTACCATGAATTATGAAAGTATGAAGTAAAAAATTCATTACAAGTGACAGAAATTTCAGACAAAATTTCGGTGTAAATTTTTAAATATATTTTGTGTGTAGATATTTCAGAAATTAAGAATTTCGTGGAAATGTATGGAAAATTTCGAGAAACTCCTTACGGAAATGATATAGTATATGAATTTCGTTTCGGTACTTCAAAATTATGGAAATTTCGACAGTTTCGGAAAAATTTGAAACTTTGGAAATTGGGAGGGACAATTTTTAGATTCATCAGCCAATCAAATGTTGACATCTGTATTATTATCTATAAAAAAATTACCTACTTTAGTGTTAATTCACGCCGTTACAGCATCATTACTCGCACTCTGCCTAACCTCCAGACTCTGCAAATTTAAACCCCAACTCTACGCCTAGCAAACAAATTTGGTTGATTACGTTAGTTTTATGACTGAAATTGTGATCGGTTGGGATGATGCTTTTAGTTTCTAAATGTTTGGTCTAAAAGCATTTTGGTTTGGTCAATCCCAAAGTTGGAAGCTTTTTCTTGAATTTCTCTCTTCTTGTTTTTATCAATGTTTTGTTCCCAATGATTACAATGAAATAAAGAATTTGAGGTTATGATGGTGGAGATGTAGAAGATCGGAGTCTGCTTGGGGTATTCTCGACTGTTATCATTTCATGAATTTGAGAATCTGAGATTTTTTGTTGGAATTGTTTGATCAATTATTGCTATTGATTCCCAGGAATTAGTGAATTTGGTGTTGAAAATACCGTCGTTTATTAATTTATGTTAGTGGCTGGGATTGTGGATGATCAATTCATTTTATATTTTAGGTATTAGGACTACAATGGAAGTATGAATTTGAGTTTGAGAAATCAGAACATATTGGACAAACGGTATGATTTAACGGCAATATAGTTAAAGTTCGAGTTTATAACTTTATATTAGTTTAATAGTTTTTTTAATCGACACATGTGTGAGTCTCCGAGAGTGAACCTGACAAAATGAACAATTAAACGTTATGAACCCAAAACTTACGCCTCTTCCCTAACGTATCACTATCAGAAAGTCAAACCCCAAATCTATTGAATTAGAACTAAAAGGATCGAAGTTGATCTGAAATTCCTTGTTTCTTCTTGGATTCACCACCATGAGCCACAATAGAAAGTTCGATCATGATGATCTATATACCCAAATTGCTTCTTCATCTACTTCAACCAGTAGATTGGAGCAACAAGAAGAAGTTCCATCAGCAATGGATTACAGCAACACCGAAATAGGATCTTCATCATCATCCGACTCTTCAGCATCAGACTTGAAATTATACGATGTCTTCCTCAGTTTCAGGGGCGTGGACACCCGCCACAGTTTTACCGATCATTTGTACTATGATTTGAATAAGAAGGGAATTCATACCTTTCGGGATGCTGAGAAACTTAGAAAAGGGGAAGCCATCGGACCAGCACTTTTGGAAGCTATTAAAGAATCAAGGTTTGCAGTGGTCATTCTTTCACCAGAATATGCTTCCTCAGCGTGGTGTTTGGATGAACTCGCTCACATTATTAAATGCAAGGAAGAGAGAGGACTGAAAGTTTATCCCGTCTTTTATCATGTCCAACCATATGAGGTACGATGGCAGAAAACAGGAAAGTTTTGTGAGGCCTTTGATAAACATGAGGAACGATACGGAGACGCTACGGACAGAGTGGAAAACTGGAGAACAGCTTTGAGAGAAGTAGCCAATCTCTCCGGATGGGATTTGCAAAACAGGTAATTAACTTTTGTTTTATTTTTTTATTAATTTATCAATCTTATGCCTACCGGCTTAAACTCTGTGTGTCAGTGTGTGTGTGTATTGTTAACCAAAATGGAATTCAGCTTCCATTTCACAAGTAGTTAAAAAACAAAAATCATTTTTTGAATTTTTCATTATGAGATCGTTATATATAAGAGCTCTGATACCATGTTAGAATTTGAGCTTCTAATTTGTAATTAACAAACTATAATCAACAATACAACATGAATACTTTGATTAAATTGCAGTAACAATTGAAGCGGTAAGAACTGATGAGAAACCAGCAAACTTTTGTACTTGATTTCAGATCTAGAATTCTTAGATTACAACAACAAACTTAACCCTTATAGGGTACAAGATTAACTTAGATAACCAAACTTGTGGCTGGAATACAAGAGATAATTAACTAGATTATAATGCAAATTACCCACAAAATATCTAGCTAAACTTAGCGGAGAAAATAGTAATGCAAGTGCCAAGTGGTTGATGCAAAATCTTCAGCAGTTTTCTAGTTGGACCAGAAAGCATTAATTTCAACACATCCTCCCCTTACATGCAGAAATGGTCTATTATGCAATAATTCCAACAACAATAAATTTAGGTTAAAGGCATTTCCTATATGTATTTCTTTTGATAGACCTGACAAGCTAGTTTCAGACTTTAATATTTCTTTTCCCTCATGCATGAGATGGGTGGGACTTGAGTTTTAGTTTTCCTTTGCAGGTCAGAGACAGAAGTTATTCAAGAAATAGCTAGAAAGATTTCAAAAATGTTGCCTTCTATGGTCTCTAGTGCTAGCAAAAATATAGTTGGAATCGATGTTCGTATAGAGACATTGAAGAATTACTTGGCTTTGTGGTCTACATATGACATTTTCACCATAGGGATTTGGGGAATGGGGGGCGTAGGTAAAACAACTCTTGCAGCAGAATTTTTCAAAAGATTTCGTAACCAATTTGATGCTAGCGCGTTTGTTGCCAATGTTAGATTGAAAGTGAATAAAGGTCCATTTTACTTGCAAAAACTTCTTTCTGAATCCTTATTGGAGAGTGATGATAATACATCGTCCGTTCAGATAGGGAATGAATTCTTAAGGAGAAGGCTAAACCGAAAGGTTCTTATCATTTTGGACGATGTTGATCAATTAAAACAAATAGAAGATTTAGCAGGCGGAAGGCCAGGTGCATTTAATTGGTTGGGTCGAGGAAGTCGAGTGATTATAACAACTAGAGATAAGCAGCCGTTGTTGACATGGGGAGTCCAAGAAAAGAAGATATACGAGGTTGAGAAACTGACTGATGACGAAGCTCTTCAGCTTTTATGTCAAAAAGCATTCAACAGTGAACATGCTCCAAATGGTTATAAAGAGCTGTCCAACAAGTTGTTAAAATATGTTAGTGGCCTTCCTCTAGCTATTGAAGTTCTTGGTTCATACTTGTCTGGGAGACAGGTAAGTGAATGGTCGGAGGCATTGGCTAGACTTCATGAAGATCCAGAAAAAGGCATTTTCAGTGTTCTTCAAATAAGTTTTGATGGATTAAAGGAAACTGAGAAGAATATCTTTTTGGATATTGCATGTTTCTTCAGAGGCGAGGATCAAGCACCTGTAAGGAAGATATTAAAAAGCTGTGGCTTTTTTCCTGAAAACGCTATAAAAGACCTTGTTTATAAATCTCTGCTCAAAATTGAAAAAAATAAACTGTGGATGCATGATTTATTGCAACAAATGGGCTGGCATATCGTTCGTCAAGAATCTCTTCAAGATCCAGGCAAACGTAGTAGGTTGTGGCTCAGTGATAATACCTACTTTCACGAACGCAATGAATCGTGGCTTGACAAGGATGCCTGTGATGTACTCACAGAAAATACGGTATGACAACACACACACACACACACAGAGGCCAGCTCTAGAGAAGTGTGATATTCTGCAATTGTATTTAAGAAAAATTCGATCATAACTCTAGTGTAAAACCAAATGATGCAATGAATCATAATCATATCAATACCAAGTCATGAACTAATCCACGAGAACCATCTGCACAATCAAACAACTTGAGTCTCCAGCCTTGTCTTAGGAGATTACCATTGTTATGAAGATCAAAGCTTTGTCCTGCCATCTCAGCTATAGCTTCAGCAACTAGGATCCTTCTTCACAGCAAGATAAGGATAGCAGCAGCTTGACACCACAGCAACACTAGAAAACTCGAGCAACACGAAACAAGAACAGTAAGGAAGAAGATCTTCTATGTTATACTACTAGAGCTTTCAGAATGGGACTGATCTTAATGCAAGTCGTAGTTAACATAGGGACTTTTTCCTGATATATATAGAGGCCTAAACTTAGCCTTGTGCTCATCCCATAAAGAGTCCAAGGCTTGATAAAGAGTTTATCAGCAGAAGCTTAATGTTTATCATGTATACTTGATGTCAATCAGGTTATTTGACAGATAAGATTCCTACTTCAATCGAGAGACATATACCTCAATTGATAACAGGATAGAGTCCTAGATATGTATTTCTATTGTTTAATTTTCAGATTAAATCAAAGCTTATTAACTTAATGCATTTTAGATAATGACAAGTCCAATATGTTTTCCAACATTTAGCTCTAATAGGGTATACAGTTGAACCTCATGGTACATTTTTGTTGCAGGGAACGGAAGCTGTTGAAGGCATATTCCTACGCTTGCCTGAAAAATTGGAAATCTGCTTAAATGCTGACCCGTTCTCTAATATGCGCCGCCTCAGATTGTTGAAGATTTGTAATGTCAAATTTCTGGGTGCTCCTTTTATACATCTTTCTAAACACTTACGAGTTTTGGAGTGGTATGAATGTCCTTTAGAATCTCTGCCATCAAGTTGTCAACCGGATCGGCTTGTTGAACTTAAGATGCCTAATAGCCGCATTGAACAACTATGGAATGGAAGGGTAAAATTATTCTAAATTACTTAGATATAGGTTTTTCTTATGAACATTAGTTAATTTGTCTAATTACTTCATGTATTTTTCGTTATTTCTTAACAGCTTGCATTAAAAATGCTAGTGCTAATTGATCTTTCCTACTGCCAATACTTAAGGAGGACCCTCGACTTCAGTACGGTCCCAAATCTTGAGCAGCTAAACTTTGAAGGTTGTAAAAGATTATCAGAAGTTCACCCAGCAATTGGGGATCTAAAACATCTAGTCTTATTGAATATGAAAAATTGTGAAAGTCTAGAAAGCCTTGTCAACTCCATCAGCTTGGCATCTCTTGAAACGTTTATTCTTTCCGGATGTTCAAAGCTCAAAGAGTTTCCAGAGATTGTTGGAAGAAGGAAATCTTTGGCAGAACTTTACTTAGATGGGACGGCTATAAGGGAGCTGCCGATATCAATCCAACACTTGAGTGGCCTTATTTTGCTGAATTTAAAAGGCTGCAAATACCTTCTGGCTCTTCCAAGCGTCGTTTGTAATCTGATATCTCTGAAGTATCTATATCTGTCAGGCTGCTCTCGTATTGACCAACTGCCAGAACATCTAGGGAGTTTGGAACATTTGCAGGTGCTTGATGCCTGTAAAACTGCTATAAGAAAAGTTCCATCATCCATCTTACTTCTGAAGAACCCCAAACAGTTGTGTTTTCCTGGAAGTAATGATCTGCAGATGGAATTCTCTGAATCCAGTGGTTTCCGCTACTCATCCTCACATTCATGTTCATTGATGGCATTAAATACCCCCGATGATCTTTTCTGCTGTTTCTCACAACCTGTTTCAGATTTGAATGAAAACAAAATGTTGATCAGCAAACCTGAAATCATCTCCGATGGATATTTGCAGGAGCTTGATACCTGGAGCACTCTGAATTGGAGTTGCAGTTTCCGTGAAACAGATTTAAGAAATAATTTTCATTTGATGCGTTGTGACAATTCTCCTCAGATGTTCTTTGTTTCCTGTAAATTTTCATCTTTGACATCTTTACTTCTGAGTGGATGCAAGCTAGGCGAAGGAGCAATCCCTGATGATATTGGCTGCTTATACTCACTCCATTTGTTAGACTTGAGTGAAAACAATTTCGCGAGCATACCTGAAACCATTTCTCAACTTTCCAAGCTCAGAAAGCTTCTGTTGTTTAGGTGCAGCAAACTTCAGTATTTGCCAAAACAACTTCCTCTGAGTTTAAAACGTGTAATTGCACGCCATTGTCCGATGCTGAGAACTACTTATCCAAATACTATCGTAAAATGGACTTCAGATGAAGGTTTCAGTTTCATAGATTGCAGATATTCAGACGAAAATGCTGACGATGATGAAGGATATATGAATTTCCATAAGATCATTGAGGTTCCTCTCTCTTCTCTCTCTTTCTCACATTTGTCGTATAAATTTTTCTTTTTAATTTTATACTTCTTTTACAGGATCGAATTCATCATGACAAGCCATTTGAAATTCGTTTTCAATACAGTCTACTTGTCCATCCTCTTCGATACAGTACTGGTGATCGAATTCCGGACTGGTGCACTCAGTGGAACGCTGGTTCTTCTGTTACATTGCAACTAACTGGTCCAGAAGACAAGACTAATAGTACGTGGATGGGATTAGCCTTATTTGTTGATTTTCACTACTTTCGGAAGCATCGAGAGAAAGAAATTCTCTGTCATCTGAGCTTCGACGAAGGTGGTCCTCAAATTCCTTTAATTTTTCAAGACTTGTATGATGGTTCAAGGGGACTCTGTTGCTACTTGCCACGAGGCTGCGGGGGGTTTGCAGGACAGCTGGATAAAGCCAGTCGAATTAATGCTACAATTTTACCAACTACTTTACAACCAATATCCGAGCATGATGCTCCAATGTTTGGGATAAAACCAATATCCGAGCATGATGCTCCAATGTTTGCTCAGGATTTAGCCCGGAATGCTTTTGCTGACGCACGTGCTCAACAGGAAAAATGGCTCAAGTACGATGATGGGGAGGCACGTACTTATTGGAAGGCACATGAAGTTTGTCGACATGGTAAGAGAATGTTAGATAAGGCAACGAAATTGGAAAGATCTGGAGACGTGCTGGTACCTGCGTACAATTCTTTAAATGTGAATCGACACAAGTGGAAAATTGATCATGATAGCCATCCCATATCATCAGAGGAAGAGATAAAGCTGTTCAGATTGCTTTCAGGGCTCTACGAGGTCTCTCTCTCTCTCTCTCTCCCTCCCCCCCTTCCCCCCCTCCCTTCCCATTAATTATTCATTTAATATTTATCCACGTACTGAACAGGGAAGCAATGGACGTCAGAAGAAATTTCATTTTTGTTTTCCAGGTCCAGTAATTTCGCCCTGGTTTATCAATCACTACGCAGGGAATATAGCACTTTGTGGCCTTCCTCAGAACTTAATCGATGATAAGAGATGGATTGGATTAGAAGTGTATGTTGTGTTTACTTGGCCACCAACACCTGGTTCCTTCCTTCATGTTGATTTAATGGCACATGAAAGTAGTGTAATGCATTCGTCCATCAAAATTGAGAGTTGTTCTGGGTCATGTCAACTTATTGTACTACATGTACCACGGATGCATTTTCAGGAACAGTTGACTCATTATCAGGTTGTTAGCACGTTGTTTACAACCAGTACCCCAATTGTTGAGATTATAGTGTGCGGGAGCCGTTTGGTATATGAGCATGATCTGGAAGATTTAATCCTTTCATTAACTGCGTGTACATTGAGGAAGCCATATTCAATTGGCCAAGTTTATTCCCAGGCCCAAACATATGTTGAAACTATGGAAAAGAAAGCAGATGAAAATATCCAGTGCAATGCAAAGCGAGGAGAAATGTCATCCACTGATGGCCATTCATCGTTTCAAAGGTTTACATGAGTCCTGAGCCTTTATTATTTAATTTTTATTATCATCGTGCACAAATGCATCAATTGGTTTCCGTGATTTAGTGTAGCTATGACATTTTATGTCAACTTTATTGCAGAAGTGTCAAACAAATTGAAGTACCAGATAAAGTTTGCAGTTCAATATTGCAGAAATATAGATGCCATATCCAAGGAAAGCAAGGTATACTAGAGTCTGACAAAATAATTGTCCACTCTAAATCCCTTCTTCTGGACAATAGCATCAAAGAAAATTTTACTGGAAAAGAATCAATAATGTCGTCGTTGGCATGTCATCATTTGCATATAGTGGCTGAGACTCACTTCTGGGGAAGCTATAGTGCCCGACGGTGGAAGAGATGCCTAGATTTGTTGCTGAAATATTCTGAGGTGGCAACTCTCAGTCTTAATGGACATGTAATCTCTGTAATGAAGCATTTTAGTCCCTCCTCCCCATTCAATTTTTGTTTCCCTAAAGATGAAGTGCTGCTAGACTGGATGAGAGATCGTCGATTCCGATTGCCTCAACAACTCTATGATGATAAAAGTTTCAGGGGACTTGTTATATGTGCAACTTTTTCATTTGACGATGATTCTGCCATGAACAATCTGGCTTCAGAAATTACTGTTGAACTGTTGTGTCACTTGAGTTACAATGGCTCCAGGTTTTGCGTGAACGCTGCCCCCATGCTTACGATCACTAAGGAGAAATTCCAGTGGCTTTGTTTCCGTGATTTCATTTGGGTTACGTATGTACCCCTTGTTATGCTAGCGGAGGTCAAAGTAATCAGTGATATAGAGGCTGATATATGTAGTAATTGCCCAGGCTTGAGGGTGGACTGCGCTTATACATGTGTCTTGCGCCGGCAAGAGGAGGAGGAATTTAAGCAAAAAATAACTCAGTGCTGGACCTCCTTCTTTGATAATATCGATCTCCTCCGTCGGTTTGTACAAGCAGATGCTGAAAAAGGTGTAGAGACGAAGCACGAACTTCCAATGCTCGGCGAAAGTATGAAGGTCTCTCTCTCCCTCTCACACACGTACACTGTTGCATTTATATCTTTATACACTCAAATTAATCTGCAGTACTCATGTATACATATTCCTATTCTGTAGGACCTTGATAGAAACTTGATGTATGACGCAACATACCCATTTACTGAAATTCCGGATTGGTTTGGACATCCAAATGAAGGGTCTGTAGAGATCCAGTTACCACCATATCTTGTCAGGGACGAAAATTGGATAGGAGTGGCTATATGTGCATCATATTGTCCCGTACCATTCAATCCTCCAGTTTTTGCGTACTTAAAATGTGTTTTGCGAACTGAGATGAATAACTTGAAATCTGTCCACCGCTATCAGATGACCAATGAAGAAGTCAAGTGCGTTTCTTCTGAGAGAAAATTCATTTGGCTATCCTATCTTCCACGACACTGGTTTTTCTACCAGTTAAATGATGAGTCTGCTCTCAGGGCTTCTTCGTTTTCAAGTTCACCTGGTTTGTGGTTTAAGGAGTGCGGTCTGCGTCTTGTATACCGGCAAGATGAGGAAGAGTTTAAGCAACTCTGTATCTCCTTAAACTCGTTGCCCGACAATCAAAAACCAGAATGATCAGGATCTTCACGGAATATCAAACTACATTCAAGAATTAATGAGGAGAAGACTACACTGAAGACTTGCTTGCAGAGATATCTTACATAATTAAAAACTCTTTTTTTTTTTTGTTTAATAGAATGCATAACTCTCATTAAGTGATTGTATTGTATTCATACTTATGCGTACTAGAGTGCTATTATGGGGATGTTTCGCAACGCCTGGAGGGTTAATGGTTCGCTGCAGGTGGAGGAAGCAGAAGGACAGAGAGTGCTATTCACGTTGTCTGATCCGTCTGATCGAGTTCGAATATGGCGGGGTGCCCCATGGGGATATAACCACCCGCCGGTGGCTCTAGCTTTGTATGATGGTATCATGCCGGTGGAGAAAGTGCCCCTAGCCATGGCATCATATTGGATAACTCTTCTGGGAATACCACCAGCGTTTCGATCTGAACGTGTCATGACTATGATCGGCTACACACTGGGGGATTTTCAGGAGATTGATAAGACTGCTAAGAAGACTGGGAAACTCCGGATTAGGGTTGAGATACCTTTGCATAAACCATTGCCTTTCAAGCGGTGGTACTTGGTGGAAGATGCGGTCGAGTTTCGCTGCCAATTCCGATATGACAAGCTTTTCGAAAGATGCTCTGTATGTGGATTAGTCACGCACGTGGGTTTGCCATGCTCTGAACCGGCGTTGGATGAAGACGATGATGAAGCCGAGAGAATTGTTTTGGGATTCCAGAACACGGTGTCGGAGAGGAGTGGTGGGGGCTCACCGGGAGTTTGGGCGGGGTCAACATCGGGGCATGCTAGTGGTAGTGGGCTCAATACTAGTGTAAGGGCTAGGGTTACCACCCCGTGTCCACCATTGATATTTCGGACTCCAGATCCTGGTCCGAGTGGGGAACCATGTTTGAATGTTTTGTTTCCAAAGCAGAAGCGACATGTTGTGGTACGCGAACTCCAGGGGATAGCGGACACTCCAGAACGCATCACTAGCAAGCGTCGAGCCAAAGAAGAAAGCCTGACTATCTCTCCTAAGAAACTGAAATTGAGCTTGGCAGTAGGTAAGAGAAATCTCACTCTTGATTCTGAAAATCTGGGATTGGACCCTATACAGGAGGCGACTCATTCTGGGAGTGTGAAGCGGAAGAGAGGACGACCTTCTGGTAGTAGAAATAAGGCGTCGTCTGATGGCAAGCAGCAGACCTTAAAACAGGGTGAGGGTAAGGCGAAGAATAAGTCCCCAACGAAGAAACAATCTGTGGGGAAACACTCCAACCCGAAAGGGACGGAGTTGGCTCTTTCTTAATTTCTGTTATTTAGGGTCAAGCCTATGTGAGAGTATATGGACTTCTATGAGCCTTCTATGACGTTTCTAGTTTCTTGCTTGTACCACAATTGCGTGCCTGGCAAGGAAGGGCTAGTTGAATGATTTCCTTTCCGTAGAGGGCGAGGTTTATACATTCTT
>LYNE01000003.1:449412-475092 GCA_001662545.1 Rosa x damascena | reverse complement strand
GGAGCTTTGAAAGTAGTTTCGGCACCCTAAGGCACGCCGAGTCGAAGCTCGACGACAATCGGCACCCTAAGGCACGCCGTGTCGGAGCTCGATATCACTGGAAGCCTGCATCATTTGAGAACAGCAAAGGAAAAGGTGCAGATTGGTGAAAGTCTCACCCTCTTCTTTCTTGCTTTCTTCCTCTCCTAGCCTGCTGTCCTCTGCTTCTTCACGGTTCTCCTCAAGCTGCTGTGTTCCTCCCCTCCGTCCCCCTTCTCTTTGGCTACGAGGGCCTTTTTATATTCAGCATGCTTGGGTAGTCCAGATTGAAAGGATCTCACCAATTTTAGTTTGAATGGGAATCATCCTCTCTGTAAAGACCACGCCAGCTTGTATTTGTCTTCTACTTGATTTCTTTATTATGTGGAGTCTAGAGTGTTTTTGCAGATAAAATTATATACTTTGTTTGGACTTTGAACACATAGTCCTACACTCCTCCGTAGCTTTTGCTTTTGATAATGAAAGCAAAACTATAGCTAGCTTTATGAAGAAACCCACAGTAGATAGACCTCTAGAAGATGCGTGCCACTTTCACACACTCTCCTTTACTGGAAATGTTTTTTTTTTTTCTTTATGGGCTTTTGAATTTATTATTATTATTTTTTTTTAGGTTTCAACAATGTGATATGCGGTGGTTGTCTTAGTCCAGAAGTCCTGATGTTGAAGAGTCCACATTTGCAAAGCAACCGAAAAATGTAGGAGTTTCCATCATTGCACTACCAAGTTTAACAATAATATATTGATAATAGTTCATTTGGTCACCATGTAATAGTTAAAAGTAAAATATTTAAATTTTAGCATTTAATTTTGAACCCTTATTTTAAAAGGAAACGACCACAAATTTCTTAGTTAAACACAAGTCTATTAATCATATCATATAACCTGGCACCTGATGTGCTAATCTAAGATTGAAGGCTCTGCGCTTCAAGTTTATCCTTGGAGTGTGATTGTGGTTGTAAGGGACTTTAAAGTGAAATAATAAAGAGATTTCGGGAGTTATCTAAGAAAATAAAAGCGAATTCGTTAATAAAACTCAATAAAATATCAACAGAAAAAGGTGACAGAAACGACGACCATTTCAATTTTTGTAAAACCCTAAAAACCCAAAAACCCAATTCTCATCTGCGACAGTGAGCTCGACAGAAAAAGATGGCTACTTTGGCGAACCCGAACGAGCTAATTTCGACGACGTCGTCCTCAATTCCCACCGCATTTCACCACCGCAACGCATTGACTTCCCCAAGAACATGCATTCCTCTGGGTACAAAAAGAAGGAGCGCAGCGAAACGACATCGTTTCGGGTCGGTCAGCTGCTCCTTCGCGCCCATGGAAACGGCCAAGATTAAGGTCGTTGGGGTCGGCGGCGGCGGCAACAATGCCGTTAATCGCATGATTGGCAGCGGTTTACATGTGAGTTTCTCCTCAAAAGTTTCTTACTTTCACTGGCTTCTCTTGTGTTTGAAGCTCTGGTGAAAATGTGGATAAAGATTTCATTTTTTTAACCTTACCTTAAATTTTGTACACCATCACAAAACAGTGTTTACTTTAGAAGCCCACTTGAATTGGGGTACTGGGTTTCGTTTAATTGAGTAAGCAATTTCAGTGTGGCATGGTAATTTGGAGCTATATATAAGAATTTGCTGAAAGAAGTACTAGGAATGTTGTTTGAAGTTGAGGTGAAAATGCGGATATAAATATTTGATTTTTACTATACATATTGTATATTGTTTGTGGTGTTGTTTACTGTACAAACCCACTTGAATTAGGGTAATGGATTTGGCTTAAAATTTTGTATTAGCTTAATTGAGTAAGTAACACACTTAAGTACGGCATGGTAATTCAGAGCTAAATAAGAATTTTCTGGGAGAAGTATAAGGGATGTTTTGACTATTACTTGCGAATGATTGATATCTGATGGGATGCTGGTTGTTTTGACATTAGGGTGTTGATTTCTATGCGATTAACACGGATGCTCAAGCACTGTTACAGTCGGCTGCAGAGAACCCGCTTCAAATTGGAGAGCTTTTGACTCGTGGACTAGGTCGAGCACTCTCCTTTTGATATAGGGAATCTATAATTTGTGGGGGTGTATACATGATGTATGTATGCATATACGATAGCAATGTGGTACCACTGTGTTATAATTGCTGCTATTTGAGTTGATGTAGACATTATCACTACTCTGTATTTGTAAATTCTGTGAGGTTTTGTGATTTTAAGCATTTGATAGAAATGCAGGTACTGGTGGGAATCCACTTTTGGGGGAACAAGCTGCGGAGGAATCAAAAGAGGCCATTGCGGGTGCTCTTAAAGGCTCAGATCTCGTCTTTATAACAGCTGGTATGGGTGGAGGCACAGGGTCTGGTGCTGCCCCTGTTGTTGCACAAATATCTAGAGAGGCAGGCTATTTGACTGTTGGTGTGGTTACCTACCCTTTCAGTTTTGAAGGGCGTAAAAGATCAGTGCAGGCAGGTGTCAGTTTGGTCCTTTTATGCTTGATGGTTATATATAAATTTGACAACTTCCCAAGTGCACGCAAATGCTTTGTTTTGATACAAATGTTCCTTTCCAAAGATGCTTGCACAGTTGAATTATGTATTTAATCATTTAGCATTCAAATTGATTAGCCGACTCTTATGGGTTTTACATATTCAACTTTGTATTGAGACTGCATTTGCAATTTCCCACTTTGCTTCTTTCAGGCATTGGAAGCTATTGAAAAATTACAGAAAAATGTTGACACTCTTATAGTGATACCGAATGACCGCCTGCTTGATATTGCTGATGAGCAGACACCCCTTCAGGATGCTTTCCTTCTTGCTGATGATGTTTTGCGACAAGGAGTGCAAGGAATTTCTGACATAATCACAGTGAGTACTAGCGCGAAATGCTGAAACTATCAGAAGTTCAAATTCATTCACCATTATATTGATTAAGCATCATCTTGTTCTGTCATTAGTTCTATTAATATTGGTGAATACATGATAATTTGTGAATAGAACAAAACAATTGCCATATTTGTACTACTAATGTGTAGTTCTTTAAATAGTACGAAATACTACTATGAGGTAGTGGTCTTTGGATTTAAATCATTTTGCACTGCTAGTACATGCTTCTTTTCTGCTTATCCCAGATCAATTGATGTGATCCCTCAATTTGCAGATACCTGGACTGGTAAATGTGGATTTTGCAGATGTAAAGGCAGTCATGAAAGACTCAGGAACTGCAATGCTTGGAGTAGGGGTTTCCTCCAGCAAAAATCGTGCAGAAGAAGCAGCCGAACAGGCGACTTTGGCTCCGCTAATTGGGTCTTCAATACAATCAGCCACTGGAGTAGTGTATAATATTACTGGAGGAAAGGACATAACCCTGCAGGAAGTGAACAAAGTGTCTCAGGTACTTCAAAATTTTGTTTTCTTCAATCCTAAATTTTCTTAAGAGGAAGAAAGGAACACTTCAGATTGTCTGTTTACACTAAAATCTAATGACATTAAATTTGTTTAAAATTGCATGTTCTGTTTTATGGGTGCTTCATGCTCATTTAGATATACTCTACAAATTTGGTTTTATAAGAGCCTGTTATCATTTTATTGTAAAACCCCTCTCAACTAGCCAACTGTAGGAAATTTTACCAATGTTTTGTACCATTTAAATTTATAGCCTCTTAAAATTCCATATAATCCTATTACTGCTATCTTTTGTCACTAAAGAGAGTTGGAGCTTTCCTTGATACTACTTGCATGACATTTGGACTTTGGAGACTGCAAAATTGCTATGGCTTTTGAATATTCTTTAGAAATAATTACATTTAGGTGTCCCAGATTTCTCAGAGAACAATGTAAAGAGATTTGCTCAATCCTATTGTTTCACAACGTCTGCAGAATGGAATATAATGATGTGGAGTGAGCTCAAAGCAGCTCCTCAGGACATCTCATCTTACATTTCTGAGATGAGGAAAAAACAAAGTTTCATAAATTTAGCTTGGTGTATTCATTTTCAAGTATGCTGATGAAGCTGCACATAATGTTCAATTTCAGGTTGTAACAAGTTTGGCGGATCCTTCTGCTAACATAATATTTGGGGCTGTTGTGGATGACCGCTACACCGGAGAGATTCATGTGACTATTATTGCAACAGGCTTTTCACAATCATTTCAGAAGACACTATTAACAGACCCCAAAGCAGCAAGGCTGGTTGACAAAGTTGCAGCGGGTCAAGAAACCAGGGGGATCCCCCTTCCCCTCAAGTCCTCCACCGATCCATCAAGACCGGCTACAAGAAAGCTTTTCTTTTAATTCATTGTTGCGTGTTAGTCTTTTTAGTCTCTTGTGCATTTGCCTTTGCCTTGTAATGATATTGAAGTTCCATTATAAGATGTCATCGTTTTTCTCTATCAATTCTGTGCCAATTGAGTGTAGTCAATGAAATTTATGAATACAATAAGTGCCCATTACTGAACAATAAAGAAAAATAAAAATCACTTCATTGTGTTTTTTAGACGAAGACAATCACTTCTAGGCTTCTAGCTATTGAAAATTGAAAATTACACATTTTTGTGTACCAGAATGCAACACAAAAAGGTCATCTATTCTATAAGACCTCAGCTGAGTACAAGTGCAACTACAGCAACCTATAGATTGCTTTTGAACGTGAAGTAACTATAGATTGCTTTTGAACGTGAATACCAAATTACTTCATTGTGCATACACATCCATATCCAATAGGATGTTAATTTTTTCCTATTAAACAAATGATATACATATTCATGAGAACAATAAATAGCACCAAGTACAAATTAATCACAAGAAAAAAGATAACTCTGATTTGGGAGTAAAGGGGAGTACACTTTCACCAAAATGTTCAAACAAAGATGCGACTACATGCCCAACATCGGTCTCTTCTTTCCATGCCTGAGCAACACCAGTAGACCCCTTTACCATTTGGCCACTGACATCCCTTCCTGACATTTGTTCCTTTGGTAACTGGTGGGACATCGATGATACACCAACATTCAAGCTCCCAACGGATGCGGAAAATCCGCCTGCTGCCCCTTGCATGTCAACTTGCATGGAGTTCATTGGTAATGCTCCAACCATGCCATCATGAGCTAATTTTTTGAGTGGTGGTTGCAGCATCAAGTTGTCGGTGCTTGCTTTGCGTTTATCTTGATTGAAAGGAAAAATGTTCAGCACAAGATTGAGTGTAGATGTTAAGTTATAAAGTTAAATGAGGTAACAATCTTGGCAACCTTCATAGCTAGATGCTAAGCTACCATGTGAAGCAAAAAGGTAAACCTATGTATATATGTTACATCTCTACGCTGGTAGGTCTCATGAAGTATATCTAAAGGAACATCTACAGATGTCTGTGCATGGGCACACAGAATGAGAAGCTCCCAAGAACTTAAAGGGATCCAAGAACAATCAAGTATTTAATAAAAGTTACAGTACGATTTCACCTTTAGCCTGTCCCTGAAACAACAAAGGCTAATCTGAACATTGGTTCTAACAAAACCCTACAACAGGTCACTATAATTATTATTGATTTGAAGCTGCTGCAATCACACCTTATTTCTCGTCAATTCTACATACACACAAAACGTACATGCACATATCTACTGGTGACCAAGCATACACAAAACGCATCTACCATGCTTTTCTGCTCTTACTATGTGACGGCCACATCTTCTGGGTGGTTTACATATAGTATACCCTAGGACATACACATATTAACCCTCCCCGCCCTAAACCATCCTCCAAAGACACATTATTACAAGACGAAGCTCCTTTATTGCCCCATTAGAAGTCAACCTTCAGGTTTTCTTGAATACACCCTCAAATACGATCTTTATCATCAAAGTGCATAGATATAACACTAAATAGTGGAGACATGTCAAAACCATAACACAAAGAGTGTCTTATTGGATGAACTCATATCCAGGCATGTATCATAACAGTTTCAAGGTAAAGGAAGGCATACTTGTCATTGTTGTTGCAATCTTTCCATTGCTCTTCCAAACAGGATGAACTGGAGGAGACAGCAAACTGTGGAACGTCTTGAGCCGGTCATGCATGCATTGGCCAGCCGCACGCTAGAAGCAGTTTAGTTAGTTCCATGTCTGATTTGATAGAAAAACCATTAACACAACAAGAAGTTCAGATTGAATTATGAACTAACCAGCAAGGCCCCATAGACACGCCAAGCTTCATGCCTCTTTATCTCATTTTTTTGCTTCTCAAGTATCATTTCTGGTTCAAGAAGTTGCATATACGAATCGAGATTTGGTAGTATAAGTAAGCGAACCTGTTCAAAGTGAAAAAGTGTAGCAATTTACTTAAAACAACAGAAAAAGGGAAAAGTGTTTCGACTAGGAAAAGCAGAAGCCGACTCAGACAATGCAAGCAGCTACAACTAAGACCACACGAGAATGTGCTAATACACCAATAATGCAGCCTTCGTAGAAAAGTCATCAGATACAAAAGCATTTAGGAGAGAATACCACATTGGGACCAAGAGCTGCTAGCCCTTGAATTGCACCATAATGTTGGGGTAATGCTTTGGTTGGGTCCAAGAAAGCATGAAGCAAAGTCCTTGTCAAACGTGGCTGAAGATTATGATAAACATGTCCAAATCTGCAACAATACATTACTCATGGTTAGAATTATTCAAACCAAAATGAAATTGAAATACTTAGAATTCCAAAGGCGGGATTCTACATTCTCCAACATGCCCCCTCCTGTGGGGGCACGTCCAACCAATTCTTACATTCGAATTCATAGGGCCCAGCACACGAATGTTTGGAGTTCCTATACCATGTTAGAGTTAGAGCATCCAATCTATATTCTCCAATAGTAATCTCCGTGTGAGTGTGAGTGTGTGTGTGTGTGTGTGTGTGTGTCTGTGTGTGACAACATATATCTTTGATGTAAGACAACAACTTAATAAGACTTAGAATCTCATTAGTTTGAAGAGTCAATTAATTCAAAAAAGAAATTGCAAGGGAAAATTGATTGGAGCGTCAGACTATGCTTTCTTAAAATTGATCCCAGATCAGGTTTGTGAAAACATGGTTCTTGGTTTATTGAAACCAGTCCAACTATAATGTACATTTGTTTATGTATTTCCATTGTATAAATCCATTAAAAGTTCATGATATATGCCCACCTTGACCTTATATGTTTCTAAAATGACCTTCCAACAATAAGGAGAAGATTTGCCAGTGCAGAATGGACGAAACATGATTAATCAAATTGAAACTAATGATCATACTTCTTCTTTGGAGCACACTTATCTACCTCAGTAACTTGCAAATGCATATGCAGAACATTGTTTCATATGATTTTTGCCTCAAACAAAGAAATAAACTTAACAAAAAGAGAATCTTCACCTTTTGCAAATTGAAGAAACCAGGTTGGCAGTAAAGTTTCTAAGTTCCCAGTGATTGTCAGTATATCTATTCCCTAGTCTTTTTGCAACAAGGCAGGTAATAACAGAAGGCATCAATTGGTGTAGCTGGAAGAAATTACAAAATTAGATGGATGCAAATTCACTTGAAACTAAGCATATAAATTTCAAATACATAAACTGGTCATTATTGATGAAAATGTATATTTCTTTGTACTTCAAAAGTTGATAAAAGGGAGTGCTTACATAAGGTTCAACGTGTATGTGAGGATTTTGAAGAAGGCTCCGGACAAGACGCATTAAAGCAAATAGGAGGAGAAAATTATTCAAATTGCGTGTAACCTGAGATGATTACAGGAAAACACTACCACAAATAAGAAACATATAGTAATGAGTCCCAATTTGGAGTTATCATCACAGGATTACCTCATCAGCAATGAAACACGTAAAGTAAGGAACCAACGGATGGAGCCCTGAATCTGTTGCCAAGCTCACTAATGCTTCTTTAAAAAGGATTGAGGTAGACCTTTGAGTAAGCCCTGTAATCTTCTCAAAGTATAGCTGCAGAAACCACAGAGAAATTATGGCACTAAAATGTTATTTTGTGAAAATGGCATACAGAACATGGAAAGAGATGTACCTGAAGTTCCTTTGATAGTACATGCTTAACGGGCAATTTAACATCTACAGGAAGTCCGTCTTCCTTGTATTCAGATTTTTTGACATCAGAGTATACAGCAAGTGCTAAAAAGAAAAGCAGAATACCAATCCAAATTAGAAGTTTAAAGTATAAAAAAACGTAAAACTTCAGAAGGCAACACAAAGATTATATCATCATTGATCAGAGAAGCATGTGATTAACAGGTTTTATGTATATATGCAAATGATAATTCATGGTATGTGCCTGCCTCAGCATAGTAGACTAGGATAATAACTTGGTAAAAGATCAAATCCCTCATTTAGCCAAGAAACCTTGCACCTAAGTTTAGGCACAATACCTTCAACTGGAGCATTTTCTGGAATTGCAGGTTGAACACCTTCGATTGCCAGCCAGTGAGCAGTAACTGACACATCAAATGGTGCTTTTGGCAAAGGTGCCTCAATCACCTGTATGTATCATGCGATACGTATAATATGAGAGGTTAAGAAAATTATTATATTTAGCATGGAAAATCATGTTTAAAGTTGTCAACAAGTTCTTACATCTTTAAATTCAACATCCTTGTCATCTATGTAGAACAAATCCCTATGTCCAGCAGCTCTCTTGAACCTCAAAGGATCTCCAGAACCAAAACCATATATTGGCTAAGGCAGGTAGAAGACAAGAAAACAATTATTCTTTTTACGAGAAAGTATGACATGAGCCTAGATAGATACGACCAGAAACTGAAAGTAAACCCCAAAACCATAAACACTGCAAAGGTAGTTGCATCTAAATAACAATACAGCTTACCTCCACATTTCTCAATTTAAGTGCACTATCCACATCATCGGTTGTCAGAATAGTCCGTCTCGAGTGTCGCATGCATTTGATGGCCTCCTGCATTTTATCATTCAAATACTTTCATCAATTGCTACTTTTATTGAATCTGTGTACCGATGCATTCCTCACAAACTGTTTGCAATTGGTACTTAAATCAACACTACCTTAAAAACATTTAAGGCAGATAAGTGTTTGCACCGTTAAAACATTTGGATATGTCCTAATTCCTATATCCAAACCTGATGCTAAACTAAACCTAGTTCTTTCCAATTTTTGTGACAAACTACAATGTTGAACCAAAACACAACACTACACAATGCTAATGATAACTCCACAAGATTGAGAAACAAAAACATATCATATGACGACAACAACATGGGAATACCTGCATGATCTCGCGAACCCGGTACTCGACATCTGGCGTGAGAGCAAGTGCAACATCAGGAGACAAATTGGTAATGCCAATGCTCTGCGCTACGACCTCAATTGCTTCTTTAGGCACGTTGCTCATCCTAGGTTTTGTGGGTAATCTATCTTTCACTCAATTATTCTTCATAGCAAGAACCCACTTAGTTAGAAGCTGAGTATGTTATTTCTAGCAATATGAACGAAAGAAAATCCCAAGAACTCATCTGGGTCAGCTTCATATGATGATATTACCTAAAATAAGTCCGAGTTATGGATTTTGTGGTAGTGATGGAGGACTGCCGGTGATGGAGTCGCAGGCTTAGAGAAGAGACACGGTTCGGAACTTCGGAATTTTGGGAGGATGGAAGGAATGAACTAAATTTCCCTGTATTTCTTTCTATTTTTAAATTTTAGGAGCTGTGGGGGATCTCGTCTTTTTCCTATTCTGTTTTTGGTCAAATAGCTCCTTCATTAAAAAAATAATAATAAATATTTATAAATATCATTTTGAAACTTTTTTTTTTTTGAAGAAAATAGGTCAGCCATTTCATTATAATTCAGCAAGCAGTACAAAAACGAAACACCCCTATGGGGTCGACAGAAAGAATCGTTCCTTAGAACCTCATGAAACCCTATTCTAGACGAATAAAACCCCAAAAAATCCCGAGTACACCCACCTTTTGGTAAATTCAAGCACTTTTATTCTAACAAAAACCTAGAAACCTCGAAGCTTACAAAAAGTCCAACTAAGGTACTGGTTTTTGCGACCCAAACAGAAATTAAACAGCACTATGGGCCATAAAGACCCACTCCATCCAACCCTCTAACAAAAGGGCCACAAGCCAGGCCAAGACCCAGGAGGTCCAACAAAACCAAGAGCAAGCCCAGCGAGTAGGGTAAACCAAAGCCCTAGCCCAATGAGCCCACAAATGTCCTTCCAGCCAACTACCAACAGCTGCGCCGTCGCCGACACCAGTCAAGGGAAACACCCCGCAGCCGCCGCCGACTTCACTGCTGCCCAACACAAACGGGTCAACCTCGTCTTCCCTACCACATCGGACACCGACGCACGCCATCCAGCTTGATCGTGGAAAGAGAACCTTTCCTTCTAAACCATGACAGCAAACACGCAGCCTCTAACAGAAGATAGAGTCTGACGAGAAGATTTGTCGCCGTTGCAACCCAAGGAGAGAAGCAGATGAGTAGGTTTGTCGCCGCCTCTCTCCAAAGAAAGAGACCGGCGATATTTCTCTCTCTCGAGAGAGACCATGTTTATCATTTTGAAACTTTAATTATTCATATAGCCATCTCATATTTTTTATCTTTATAAGGCCACCTACGTAATGCTTCAATTTTTTCCCTCCCTGTCAAATTTTCCCTTCCACCTTATGAGTAACTTATTCCAATTGGCATCCATTTTGCTCCACACACACACACAGTCTCTCTCTCTCTCTCTCTCTCTCTCTCTCTCTCTCTCTCTCTCTCTCTCTCTCTCTCTCTCTCTCTCTCTCTCTCTCTCTCTCTCTCTCTCTCTCTCAAGTTACATAATATGAATTCAGTGTTCATGTCACAATTTATTGGTTCATGTCACAGTACATATCACAATTCATGTCATGTCACAGTACTGACCATATCACTTTTCAGGTGTCAACTTCATTAAAGAAACCAGAACTTTCATTGATCGAATGAAACAAGGCAAGTGCTTAAGCATGGATTCTATGATCGAACCCAAAGAAAAAAACTTGGGCATGGATTCGTTTTTTAGATTGGAGGTAAGGAATGGATATGAAAAACTGAAGGAGGAAAGGGAAGGTAAGATTATCGAGCTCGGGTCGTTGTCGACCTCTGATATTTGTTCAACATCGTGCGAAGTTGGGAGGTAGTAGAGCTTCTTAGTTTGAGCATCAAGGTCTTTGAAGGGGTTGTGGAACTTCATGGCTGTAGCGGTGATCTGATCATCGAAGACGATGGTGGGTTGGTTGAATCATCCATGATCAAATTGCATAGAAAAAGAAATTTAGGTTTTGATGAATACAATCATGTATTTGACTTTAAGGGTATCATTGGAATCAAATTTGATATTAGGTGGACTAATTTAACAGACTCAATTTATCATTAGATCTTAGATAACTTTCACCTAATTTATCATTTAATTATCTAATGTGGAGTGTTTTTTTTTTTTATCATTTATCCTTAAAAAAAATATTCTTAAAACCCGGCCTTATTTTGGGAGGGCATGTGTTTAGGAGAGTGATGGTAATCAAGGGTTTAGGCTCAATGTCTCCCTCTTGAATTCGACAATTTCATTAATCAAGACTTGAGGACAGCCGCACCAGCCCTTTATTAAAGAAAAACAAAAGTTAAAGAAAAATCTAAACCAGGTCAATCTAAAGTTCTAAACGTCATCAAGACTAATCCAAGCGGGCCGCCTAGGGCCATCGAAGAGAGACTTTTAGACCACTGTGTATAGGTAATACCGTAATAGTTTTGTTCAAATCACTTAATTAGATTGGTTTGACTTTAGGCAACAACTAATTCTTGAATCTTCAATGCTTTCAGAAAACAACTCTATACTAGTTTTGATTGCATTGCTTGTTCCTCTGTCATCTTCTTTGTCACTCTCACAAATCACAACTTTGATTGCTTCCTTCCTGAAACTATAGCAGTGGGAGAGGTCTTTCTTGCTGCGTTCCTTCAGGTGCTATTCGACAGGTTAGCCTCTCGTGAGTTCCTCAAATTTGCACGGCAGAAGGGCATTGGCGGGAAGCTTGAAAAATGGAGTGAAACACTGTCTGCAATTCGAGCAGTGTTGTATGACGCCGAGGAGAAGAAACTCATAAGCATGTCAGTGAAAGAGTGGCTGGATGATCTCAAAGACTTGGCTTATGATGTGGAGGACATCTTGGACAGGTTTTCCACTGACATGTTACGATTCAAGGCCAAGGAGCAAAATCTGGCTGGCACAAGCAAGGTACGAGGCCTCTTTCTTAAATTTAAATGCAACTTCAATATGAACTCTGAAATGGAAAAGATTTCTGAACGATTGCTAGAAATATCTCAACGAAAAAACATGCTCGGTTTGAATAATAGCGGAGCTGGATCTAGTGCGGCATCCCAAAGGCGAACAAGCTCATGCTTGCTTGATGGACCTGTGGTTGGAAGGTATGAAGACAAAAGGAAGATTATTGCTTTGTTGTCAAGAGATGAACCTAGTACTGTCAATTTCCATGTAGTTGCAATTGTTGGCATGCCTGGAGTTGGGAAGACTACACTTGCTAAATCAGTATTCAAGGACAACAATATTGCCCTGGAACAGTTCGATCTTAAGGTATGGGTATCAGTGTCTGATGATTTTGACCTTGTTAGAGTAACAAAAGCCATTCTTGAATCGGTCACGTCTGTGTATTGTGACTTCAAGGAATTCAATAAAGTTCAAGATAACTTGAGCAAGGAGTTAGCAAGTAAAAAGTTTCTAATTGTTTTGGATGATGTTTGGAATACCTGTGACCATGATCAATGGACAACCCTACAGTCTCCCTTTCATGTCGGAGCACCAGGAAGTAAGATAATTGTAACGACTCGTGATGAAAAAGTTGCAAGAATGACGAGACCCATTGAGATCCACTGTTTGAAGTATATGTCAGATGATGATTGTTGGGAAGTCTTTCAGCAGCATGCATTCATGAATGTCAACAGTGGGAGACCACAAGGTTTTGAATTTTTTCGAGAGAGTATTGTTAGAAAATGTGGCGGATTGCCCTTGGCTGCAAGGACTCTCGGTGGTCTTTTAGGTTGTGAAGACATTGATGAGTGGAAAAAAATATTGAACAATAGAATATGGAGTCTATCAAATAAGAGTCACATTCACCAAGTGTTGAAATTGAGCTATCACTATCTTCCTTCATATTTGAAAAGGTGCTTTGCATATTGCTCAATACTCCCAAACGACTATGAATTTGGGGAGAAGCAATTGACACTTCTGTGGATGGCAGAGGGTTTACTTCAACAAGAAGAAGAACATGAAACATTAGAAGACTTGGGTGGTCACTATTTTGGACAGCTATTATCTAGGTTATTATTTCAAAAATCAAGCAGAAACAGTTCATTATATGTTATGCATCACCTTGTTGGTGATCTGGCTCGGTGGGCTGCGGGAGAAATTTGTCTCAGGTTGGAGGATAAAGATGGTAGATGTTCTCGAAAGACACGTCATTCATCATACATTCCCGGTCAGTATGATGGGGTTAACAAATTTGAGGCATTCTCTGAAGCCAGACGTTTGCGTACTTTTCTACCATTGTCAGAAGACTTTTGTAACCATGTGACTTGTAAGGTTACTCTTGATTTACTGCCAAGATTGGAATACTTACGGGTACTCTCTTTGAATGGCTATCAAATAACTGAGTTGCCGAATTCAATTGGTAACTTGAAGCATCTACGGTACCTTGATGTTTCTCATACATTAATAATGAGATTGCCTGAATCAACAAGCACCCTTTGCAACTTACAGACATTAATATTAGAAAGTTGTTCTAGACTGAAGACACTGCCTACAAAGTTGCGATATTTATCAAATCTACGCCATCTCAACAATTTAAATGTGCCTTCATTGGAAGGAATGCCCCCACAGCTAAGTCAACTGAGCAATCTGCAAACGTTGCCGAATTTCGTGGTGGGCAAAGGTAGTGACTCAAGGGTAAGAGAGATAGGGCCCCTGTCTCTTCTTCGAGGGACATTGTGCCTCTCAAGATTGGAAAATGTCAATGATGTTGAGGATGCAAGGAGGAGTGACTTAATTTGCAAGGAAGGGATTGATGCATTGCAGCTGGAATGGAATGATAAAGGAGAAAATGAATCGATCGTGCTTGACATGTTAAAACCTCACAAAAAGATGAAAGAGGTCATCATCAAGGGTTATGGAGGTTTGCAGTTTTCAGCATGGATTGGAGATCCTTTATTCTCTTACGTGGTGCATGTGAGGTTAGAGAATTGTAACAATTGTCGATTCTTGCCACCACTTGGACAATTGCCTTCTCTCCAAATACTTTGTATTCGAAATATGTCTGGGGTGGAAAAAGTTGGCCTAGAGTTTTGTGGAGAGGGTAGCTTGTCTTTTCCATTATTGGAGACCCTTGTGTTTGAGGATATGCAAAACTGGAATGAGTGGTTTCCTTGCCAAGGATATCAAGGACTAGAAGTTTTCCCTTCCTTGAAAATACTTTCAGTGAAAAGATGTCCCAAATTAAAGGGTGAGTTACCTCACAAGCTTGATTTGTTAACAAAGCTTGAGATTCATGAATGTAATGAACTGGTGGTTTCAATTGGCAACTACAAACAGCTCTGTGAATTAAACGTGCGCGATTGCAAAGGGGTGGTGTTTAAAAGTGTGCACCACTTTGAGTTACTCAAGTCTATTTATCTTTCAGATTTTTCAGTGCTGAGATTTCAAACTGGAGGATTCATGACCGGATTAAGAAAGGTGGAACAATTGATGATAGCCAATGGTGATGAACTTTCATCTGAATGGCAGAATGAAGGTAGATTGCTGCAACACCTGATATCTTTTCGAAGTTTGTTCATTGAAAGAAACTCCCACCTTCTTCAATTGCATTGCCTGACTTCACTTCAAATGCTTCACATATATAGATGCCCAAGTCTAGTTTCCATTCCAGAGTCATGTTTGCCAGCTTCTCTTAAAGATATAGAGATTGAAAGGTGCGGTTCTCTGACGTGCTTTGCAAGATACAAAATACCCCCGAGTCTAAGAACAATAGAGATTAAACATTGCCAGTGTTTGAAATATTTGGTAGAGGAGGAGCAGGTGGAGGGTTGCTCCTCTGCTTCATCTTCTCTTGAGTACTTGAGCATATCTAACTGTCCATCTCTTATCTCCTTATCATCCAGAGGTGGATTACCAAAGGCACTTAAACACCTTTACATAAGGGATTGTGAACAACTGGAGACAATATCTGAAGGCTTCTATGATGACACTTGCCTCGAAGAACTTCATATTGGGCGTTGTGCAAATCTGAAATTCTTACCGGAGGGCCTATGTCTTCTTGCCAATCTTCGTAGGTTAATTGTTTTTGTCTGTGGAAGTCTTGTTTCCTTCCCAAGAGGAGGGTTGCCAACAAGGCCCTCCAACCTGACATTCCTTGTTATCTCTGATTGTCAAAGATGGAAAGCCTTCCCCAAAGGCATGATCAACCTCAACTCTCTCCAGGAGCTGGTGATTGGAAGCTGTGAAGGTTTGGCGTCCATTCTAGAGGAGGGTTTTCCCCCGAACCTAACATCACTTATCCTTTTGAATCCCAGCAATTGTAAGCCACTCACAGACTGGGGCTTGCACTTGCACAGACTCACCTCTCTTACAGAGTTATGCATACAAGGTGTTGATCAAGACTTGGTTTCCTTTCCACCAGAGGAAATGCTGCTTCCTACATCTCTCATTAAACTTACCATTGGATTCTTCCCGAATCTGAGACGAATATCCAGCCAGGGCCTTCAAGTCCTCACCTCTCTTGAATCTCTTAGAATTGATGATTGCCCAAAGCTTGCATCCATTCCAGAGGACCTGCCCTCTTCACTCACACAACTTTACATCTATGATGACTGTCCTCTGCTTAGAAAGAGATATAAACCAGATATACCACGACACTGGGCCAAAATAAGTCACATTCCGTACATAGAGATTGGAGACTACAAACCCTAAGGCTCACAGCCTGCATCTTTTAGGAGTCCAGGTACATCAAAAATTGAAAGAGAAATTGGTCAAAACCTTTATTTCCATGTTCTATGTATGTATTTCTTATTTGACAACTTTTTTCTAACTATGGTGTTTCATATTTCAGACCTACAGATCCAAAGGACATGAGAAATGCTCAAATATTAGAACTCAGTCCAGTTTATGCGGAACATCTCTGGTAATCTTTCTTTTTTCCAAAGCAAACTCACAACTGATTTCAGTGAATGATGCTTTCTGATCAAGTCTTAGATTGTTATGTAAATTTCTACATCGCTTTTATATTGTATAATTTTGCTTTTTTGTTTTGTTTTTTTATCTTAGTTTATGAGTTTGATATATGGTTAAAGACTTCCTTGACCGATAAACAGACAAAATGAGAGTAATAGCTCCATCAACTGATTTTTAATATTCCTGAGGATATCTCTGAACTAGTTGAATATCGATGTGGATCTGTTCTATGTTATTACAGGTTGTATGCTGTACTATATGTTTTTCACTTGTTGACACAAATCACACAATGAGTTTTACAAATCCTATGTGACATTTAAGAACTGAAAATCTAAACTAGGGATCACAAATGCTCAACCAATAATTCATATTTCACTCTCTATTTTAGTCCTCGTCCAGAACAAAAAAAATCTCTATTTTAGCCATTACAATTATTAAGTAAGTGCTCCAGTAATCTACATGGAATGCCAGGTTAACCTCTATTTTTAATCTTTAGACGTTCTCTTGCCTTACAAAATGGGATGCTGGAGCTTTAGATGTTTTAGAGCAAAGAATGCATGCACAGTTCTTTATTAGACCATCACTGGTTTTTTTTATTTGTGTATCTTATTGTAAATTAGTCTTTCTGAAGTCATGGTAGGTTTTTAATCTCCTACAAATGCAGGTGCAACTTCATTTCTTACTGCAGGACTCATGTCAGTATCCTCTGTTACTGAAACTTCATATCCAATGAGGTAAGTCGCATTTCCTGTCCAGTTTGTAGACAAATAGCAATATCTCTTAGTATAATGTCAAGACCCCAGACATTTATGCCTTTTTTACATGGATATATGCTTATTCCCATTCTTATCTGTTAGCAGAATAATCTGCTTAACCTTAACTCCAATTTTAGTTAGAGTTGGGAAAAGATTTGTTTCAATTTTTTCAGTGAATATTAATTCTTCAAGTCAGATCATCATATATTTTATTATTTATGGGAGTTTTATGTTGAGGCAATTTTTTTTTTAATTTTAATCATCCAACGTTCATTACATACCACCTGACCAGTTTGGTCATAAACATCATCAAATATATGCTATGAGAATCCACTACATGTGAAGCCAGAGTTAACCTTTATTTTCTGCACTTTTATATTTAGTTGTTCTGTTTCCCGATGAGCTTCCATCCTGGAGGTTTGTGGTTCACTAAAATTTTTGAACATATGTTAGAGAGGACATCTGCAGCTAGGTCTTTACTAGAATTTTGTGTTTGGTGCTTTTTATGAACAATGAGAGTTTCCTGAAGTGTCTTGCTTCAGAGACAATAACTGTGCTAAGTGTTGTGATGTGTCAATGATCCAAGTCTTTCTAGGAGAGGCTTTTCCTCCCAAACTAGCATGAGTTATCATTGTTGAACCACTGAGTACTAGTAGTATGCCTCTCTCGAAGTGCGAGGCATATACACAGAGTAACCTCCCCTAAAGGGGTGCGGATCCAGATCTGACATTGGAGATGCTGCTGCCTAGATCTCTGATTAAACACAAAATGAAAGACTTCCAAAATCTATAGAACCTTTCTAGCAAAATAACACTTGTTTTCACTCATAGACAGAGTATTAATTTACTAGACGATTTTTAATCATTCATTTCTAAATTATTACACATTGTGATAAAGTGTGCTTTCTGTTGTACAAATACTATTGTCTCTGTAGGTGCTTTACAAAATCGTGGATTGAAAAGATAAAAATTGTGTTGTACAAAATCCCAAGTAACACTTAAAATGACAGTATCCTCTGTTTTCTGACTTATATGTCTGTTGTCTTCTTTTCAAGCCCTGGTACAAATGGGGCAATGAAATCATTGATTCTGGGGACTTTTTTTATTTAAATCTTCTAGCCTGTCCTATGTGCTTAGACATAATAACATCTTCTACATTATATCAAGACCTTGATCATCTATTTTCTGTTACAGACTGCATTAGGAGATGTGAGACTTTTCATTAATATGCAGTAGTTTTCAGTGGAACTGGAGTAGATATTTGGTGATTGTATGGAAGGTGGCACAAAATGAAAGGAATATGCTCTGAGGCTTTGTTAAAGAAAGTTAGATTGTACCAGGTATCTCTAGCTCTATCATACAAATATAATCTATTACTCTCATGACTCCTGTATTCGTACATTTTTTCTTCACTTTTTCGAATATTGATTTCTGTACAAGTGTGATATGCTTGTAAGGAAAGACAAGATGAGTTTCTGCTATACATATGTGGCTCCTGCATACCGTGATAAATATAACAATAAATAGTTTTCTGTTTATAATCTTAACTTCTTAAGCTTAGTATTTTTCCTTTCCATTTGGTTTATAGTTAATGTTTGTCATCAAATACAAACTTCAAAGCCAGCCATATTTGCTTTAAAATGCTTTATCAATAATTATTGTCAGGATGCAAAGATAGACCAGTCTGAAAAGTTAACTTTTAATTTGTTCGTTTTTTCGTATATCGTGTGCTATAATACAGTGTTTTCTATGGTTATAAACTTCATTAATTGACATTCTTGTGTCACTAATATGGTGATGGTACATTTGAGTCATCTGAATCGGGGAGTTTCTTGGAAGTGGAAGAAGTTCGGGATCTTAAAGCTTGCTTTAGTGAAGAGAAGTTAAAAACTTAAATCTGGTAGCCCACTTAGAAGTAGGAACTTTCATTGGTTTATGCCTTACTAGCAATGTGCCCGCGTTTCTCGCGGGTGATATTGGGATGTTAATGAAAAATATATCGATTAAAAAGAATAGTGGTTATTTATTTTTTGGACATAAAAAAGTGCTGGTTTGACTATTTTTTCAATGTACATTTTTATCTATTTATAATTTATTAATTTAATTTGATAATTTTATTAGTGAAGGGTATTATAGGCACTTTAAAATTTGGTGAAGCCCTTTGACATAAAAAAAGGGCCTCCATTTATAGTAGTAGATGATAGCTAGAAGAAGACGAAGTAAGAAAATGAAGCAAAATGTATTTCAGAGTCTAATGAAAGTACAAGAGGTCATCAGGTATTTATAGTAGTAAGCTGAACCCATAGATGACTTGCACAAGAACATGTGTCAAGCATCCAACTCTCATCACATAACAATCACACAAACTGAGCTAACAAACTAGTAACAGACTTAGGACAATTAACAAAGCTAATTAAGAAGACGAGGTTAACTAATTAACCATAATTAGTAACTAACTACTTAGCTAACTAAACTAATTAACTATATAATCCTAATACCCCTCCTCAGCTTGATGGGGAGGAAGTAGCATCAACCTGGAGCATAAGTATGAGTGTTGAGGTGAGCAAAGGCCTTTAGTGAATAGATCAGCCAGTTGATCTTTGGAGGTGACAAACTGAAGCTTGAGAGAGCCAGCCTTGACCTGATTTCTGGTGAAGTGAACATCTACTTCAATATGCTTGAGTTTAGAGTGATAGACTAGATTGGTAGCCAATGCAAGAGCAGAGATATTGTCACAGTGAAGAACTGGGACATCAGCCAAAGTTCACGAAAGAGATGTAAGAGCCACAAAATCTCAGAAGTTGTATCTGCCATACTCCGGTATTCTGCTTCAGTGGAAGAACGAGACACAGCAGTCTGCTTTTTGCTACACCAGGAGATTGGGGCATCATGGAACAAAAGAACAAACCCAGTGGTGGATTTCCTATCATTGGGGTCACCAGCCCAATCTGCATCACAAAAGGCTCGAAGATAAGGCAAGCTACTGTTGGGAGAACCCCTCCTAAAATATATGCCTTGATGCATGGTGTTCTTAACATAACGAAGTATCCTTCTGGCAGCATGAAGATGAACATCAGTAGGACAATGCAAGAACTGACAAACTGAATTAACAGCATAAGTGATATCTGGCCTTGTGAAGGTAAGATACTGAAGACAGGCAACCAAACTTCTAAACTGAGTAATATCATGTAACTGTAAGGGAATACCAACATTCTTCAAAAGTTTAAGACCTGACTTGCAAGGTGTAGCATGAGAATGACAGTCATCTAGGCCAGACTTATGCAACAAATCTCGATCATATTTCTATTGTGTAACAAACAAACCATTTGGCAGATACTCAATCTCCAGTCCAAGAAAGAAATGTAGTTTGCCCAAATCTTTCATATCAAACTCACTCTGAAGGGCAAGTTTAGATGAAGCGATAAGAGATTCACAATTACCAGTGATGATAATGTCATCTACATATAGTAGAAGAAACACATAGTCTGTGTGACACTGTTCGACAAAGAGACTTGGGTCAGCATATGAAGTAGAGAAGCCAATATCAGGTAAAAAATTGGTGAACCTTTCATTCTAGGCCCTAGGAGCTTGCTTCAGGCCATAGAGAGACTTATGTAGCTTGCAGACAAGCCTGGGAGCAGAAGGATCAACAAAACCACCAGGTTGAGTCATGTAGACTTCTTCACTCAACAATCCATGTAAGAATGCATTCTTGACATCCATTTGATGAAGAGTCCATGCATGATGAGCAGCAAGACAGAGAATAAGTCTTACAGTAGTGTGTCTAACCACAGGTGAGAATGTTTCATCATAATATACTCCATATTCCTGACTAAACCCTCGAGCTACAAGTCTGGCTTTATGTCTAGCAATGGAGCCATCAGCATTTCTTTTAACTTTGAAGAGCCATTTGCAAGAAACAAGGTTTTTGTTGGCAGGTAATGGAATAAGAGACCAAGTATTCTGCTGCATAAGTGCATTATACTCTTCATCCATAGCATGTTTCCATTCAGGAATTTTAAGTGCCTCTTTGTAATTGGAAGGCTCAGTAGCACTGGGGTCTAGACTAAGATGTGTAAGAAGAGCTGTAAAACATTTCTTCTTTTGGATCCCTCTCTTACTTTGAGTGAGCATAGAATGAGAATTACTTACAGAGGGTGTGATGCCATCAACAGGATGAAGAATATTATATTCAGATACTTGAGCTGAGGGATTATAGTTGGAGTCACAGTTGAGAATCATAGAGATGTGACCATTACCAGGTTCAGCAGACACAGATATAACTCCATCAGTTTCAGCAAATTGAATGCAAGTATCAACCAGAGGTTCAAATGTATTGTGTGAAGAAGAATTAGCATTAGATGGTGATGTGAGAATAACATCAGGATCATTGTCAACAAAGTCACATGCAGCACTAACAACAGGAGACTCAGAAATCTCATTGTGACAGGTTGGTTCAACAATATGTAGAGAATTAGAAAGATGATCACCTGTATGAACATGTGGAGATGATGGTGAAGAAGAAAGAACAGGTGTAGGCATAATGTGCTGAGTGAGACTGATTTTGAGTCAAGCAAGTATCTACTGGAATATTTTGGGGTGCTTGAGCATGAGTTGAACTGAACTGATCAAATACCAAGTCAATCCCATTTTTCTTATGCAGAACTTTAGTGTTACAACCAACATAAGGGAAAGAGTTTTCTTCAAAGAACACATGCCTTGAAATTATATATTTTTTAAGAGATGGGCTGTAACAAATATAACCTTTATATCCTGCTGCAAAACCAATGAACACACATCTGATAGTCTTAGGTTGAAGTTTGTTTGATCTATAAGGGGCCATAAGTGGATAGCAGGAGCAGCCAAACACTCGAAGCATAGCAACATTAGGCACAGACTGATACAACACTTCATAAGGGGATTTCATAAGAAGAACATATGTAGGCATCCTGTTGATCAAGAAGGCAGCAGTAGCACAAGCATGAAACCAAAAATGGTTGGGAAGAGATGCATGCTGAAGAAGTGTGACTGCAGTTTCTCTAATGTGTCTATTTTTCCTTTCTGCTATGCCATTTTGTTCTGGAGTGTAAGGGCAAGATATTTGATGAATGATACCTGACTGTGCTAGGAATCTCTTGAATTGATTACTTGTGTATTCACCATCACCATCACTTCTTAGAGCGTTTACTGAAGTATTGAACTGAGTTTGCACAATTGCACACAGAGATTTGAAGTAACCTAAGACTTCATTTTTATTTTTCATTGGAAACATCCAAGTGAACCTTGTACAATCATCAAAGAACAATACAAAGTATTTGTAGCCATCTAGAGATAGATGAGGAGCAGGGCCCCAAACATCAGAGTGTACAAGTGCAAAGGGTGAACTACATCTAGACTGAGAACTAGGAAAAGGGAGTTGTGAAATTTGCCTAACAAACATGGCTCACATACTGCACTATCATTCTCAATAGATGAGTGTACTATACTAGACTTCTCAAGCATGACCTTTATCACTTCATTGGTGGGATGACCAAGTCTCTGATGCCACAATGACTGCTTGATTTTCTGACCAATATAAGCTGAATGGTGAGGTGCAGATGTAGCCTTATTCTGTGACTGAAGATTATTGAGACCTGTTGAAGAATGAGAAGTAACTGAAGTAGTTGCTGCAGTTTTTGGTAGATCAAATGGTATAGGATATAACCCTTGCTTACTCAGTCCCTAGTATAAAATTTTGCCCTGCACCTTGTCCTGTATGATACACATAAATTCATCAAACCAAACAGACCAATTGTTCTGTTTGCATAATTGATAAATGGAAAGTAAGTGTGCAGCAAGTTCAGGAATTAACAGAACATTGTTAAGTTTAAGTAATCCCAGCATTGCATCACCAGAATGTGTGATATGGAGTTGTTTACCATTACCAATCTAGACCCCATCATTGGTTGGATATGAAGTGATGTTGTTGAGGAGTTGCAGGTTATTGGTCATATGGTTTGTTGCTCCTGTGTCATCAAGCCAGTATTGTGGTGCAAGATTGGTAGCAGCAAGCATTGCAGTGGCATTGGCATTGACATTGTCAGCTTCAGAGTCATTTTGTTGTCCAGGAAAACCAATGATAAAATAGCATCTATCAGCAGTGTGTCTAGGCTTTCCACAATATTGACAGCCACCTTGAGTGATCACATTGTTGCCTTGATGAGCATTGGGAAGAGACCTGCATGTTTTGGCACTATGACCTACTTTGTTGCACCATTGACATGTAATAGAATTGCATTGTTTGCAATGTTCCTGAATCCTCCATTTTGATTGTTAAAGCCTCCATATTGCTGATTGCCTCTCCCAAAGTTGTTTCCATTGCCCCTTCCACCATTGTTGTTTAGTCTTCCATTTCCTCTGCCAGCATAGAAGCCAGCAAATGCAGGAGATGAGTTGAACACAGGAACAGATGGAATGGATGTGAAGCCATAAGGCATGGCAGGGATTGAAACATAGGGATTCTGAGCAGAGATTGGATAGGTAGGCAAGTGAGAGACTGAAAAGCCAGGTGGAATAGCTGGGGCAGGAGAGAGAATGCCTTGAGTAGCATAGCTTGTAGCAGCAGAAGGCTGCACAGATGTAGAAGGCACAGTATGTTGCACAGATGTAGAAGGCTGCACAACTTAATTCTGCACAGAAGTTTGAACTTGAGGTTGTATGAGTGAGGTTGACTGCAATTGAGCTTGAGACTGTGAAGTAGGGAGTAAAGGATTGGTGCATGATGAATTAGCAGTAGATGTGGAGGCAGCCTGAGTGTTGAGAGCATTGAAATTACAGTTGGCTAGCATAGCAGTAAGTAGGCTTTGAATACCAGGAACTTCATTGCTAATGTCCATTTCAGCAGCTTTAAGTAAGGTCTTTAATTGGCTCAAGGGAGAACAAGTGAACTGAGCTCTTATAACAGTTTTGATGGCTGCAAACTCTGAGGGAAGACCATTAAGTACAGTCACCACAATGTCTTCATCATCAATTATCACACCAACAGTTTCAAGGGCATCTTTAGCTGCTTTTATCTTATCAAGATATGTCTCAATATCATCAGATCCTTTCTTGACATTCTGAAGATTAGATTTCAGTTGCAAAATGTTTTGCTTATTTGCATCAGCAAATTTCAACCTCAGTCTGATCCATAAATCTTGAGCAGATTTGCTTCCAACCGCACAATTCATAGCAACAGCACTAAGAGTTTGACCAATCATATTAACAATGCTTTGATCCTGTGTATTCCAGGTGATGTAATCAGCTGAAGTAGTGCTTGTGGTGCCATCAGTGGAAAGGACATACTGAGGAGGGAAAGGAGTAGAGCCATCTACAAAACCAAAGAGATTTTGGCCACGAAGGAAGGATTCCATCCTAAACAACTAGGTAGGGTAATTTGATTCATCGAGTAGAATATTAGGAAGGTAAACTGTGGTTTGAGTGGTGTGAGACAAGTTTTGAGGTGTGGAAGCAGTCATGATTCTAGATTGATTATGTTGGAATGAGCTATGGTTTCAAGTATTGCAGATCTAGGATTTGAGCTAGAGATTTTCTTGTAGAACTTAAGTAGAGTAGAAAAGGAAGGCACAATTTCAACAGATTTGCAGGCTATGACTGTAAACTAGGGTTTGAGAGCCAAAAAGATTGAAGAACTAGACAATTCTCTTTCGAGTAAATCCAACTCAAAACAGATCAAAATCAAAAACCAAAGCTTCGATTCAAGTGGTGAGAATCAATTATCACATAAACTTCTTCAAGTCAAATAGTAACCTCAAATCAAAGTTGACGAAGATGATGAAGACTTATCTGAGTTGCAGAGCAGAGATCAAAGTAGAATAGTAGTAGATCTTGCAGATTTGTATATGAGTCTTTGAAGAATTGAAATGCTCCAAGGTCGCAGCCTGAGCTCTGGTACCATGATAGCTAGAAGAAGACGAAGCAAGAAAATGAAGCAAAATGTATTTCAGAGTCTAATGAAAGTACAAGAGGTCATCAGGTATTTATAGTAGTGAGCTGAACCCATAGATGACTTGCACAAGAACACGTGTCAAGCATCCAACTCTCATCACATAACAATCACACAAGCTGAGCTAACAAACTAGTTAGGACAATTAACAAAGCTAATTAAGAAGACGAGGTTAACTAACTAACCCTAATTATAACTAACTAATTAGCTAACTAAACTAATTAACTATATAATCCTAATAGTAGAGATTGGAGTTGTGATGCACATTTGAAGCCAAGCCAATGGAGGAGCCATAGTAGGACCAGGAAGGGAATTGGGGTCTATTTAATTAAACATTGAGTGAAAAGCATATATTTTCCTTTGAATATATGAAAATTACAAAATATGCTTTGAAATCTCATAAATATAGTCCCTGATCACAGCAAACTCCAAAGTTCTTCTATTTTTCTGTCGATATACATATAAAAATTTATCTTTGGTATCCCTCTTAGTTCTATAATAATTAAAGATTTATTCTCCAAAAATGTTTTTTTGTTGAAGGATATCGACATAATGTGTGCCTCTACAAACTAGGGTTTAGAGTTGTAATAGGAATGTGTTTTAGGTATTCAATTGTAATCGGATTCTATTACCTT